>JBBPBX010005721.1:0-17351 GCA_038048925.1 Garcialebias charrua | reverse complement strand
ATATATATATATACTATATCATTTATATTATAATTGCTGCACTTCACTTTATCGCAGGGCTTTAGGATTATTGTGTAGACGCCTTTAGCAGCTCACATGGAGTTATTTTACCTGACCTTTGATTTGTGTTGGTTTGTGTTGATAATCTTACATGAAGGTTAACACACCTTGCATCCATGGGTCCATGGGGGCATCACCACTGTATGTATTTATGTATGTGGCAATGAACAACATGCCTGTTTATTCGTTAAGAAGAGGCCTTTAGACTATTTCCAACTGTAAATCCTGTAGCGCCATCAAGAAACAACCCGTGCCCTGAAGTACTGTCCCATTCATCCATCCATTCATTCATTCATCCATCCATCCAACTTTGTGAGTTGCAATTGGCAGAAAAACTAATTGCAACAAAGGAATACATTCCCTTCAGATAACGTTTTTATGTAAAAAGTGTATTTTGTGTTTCATGTTTTTTTCTGTCTGGCAGAACGCTGTCTCCAAAATAATGTTCTTTATAAGACAAACTCGTACTGGTTTATGGAAATATAATCAGTAATAGGATTTAACATGAGCATCCTGATGCCTCAAATAAAGTTATTTTAACTAAAAATGAGAAAAAGCTTTTTTTAATGTTAAATAGTGATTTGTGAATGGCTCAGCAATCTGAGAATTACAGAAGTTTATCTAAAAAGATGGAACGACATAAAAGAGGCAGAAACTTGAGGAAATATATTTTTATGTGTTCACCTACAATAAAACGAAATGCTGTTTTTAAAATGATTCTAAACTAAAGTCTACGTGTGTCCTGTTTGATACTTAAAATAAATACGTTTTTAAAAGCGCTGGTTGTGTTTAAACACAAAAACAACTTGACTTGTTAAATCTTCAACTTGAAGCAACTTGAATTCAGGTAAATGTACTAAAATGGAAACGTTTTTGTAATCAAAATTATTTTGAATTTAAAGTGTTTGTAAATTCATATCCTAAAAATACAAAATGTGAATGAAAACATCTTATTATTCAAGAAATTTGGCTTAATACATGTGATTTTAATCATTTTGTCACATAACTGACATATTGTTTTTTAATATGGCTTGGTCAAAGTGAAACAGGAAGTGACATCAAAGGGGAGCTGTTTAAAAAGGAGATCTATTTGTTTATTGACACAATATAATTTGCACTCTGGCTCATCTTTGTCTCTGATAGACTCAAAATAATCTAAAGAAACATCTGATTCTTCTCTACTGAGCTGTTAGCCATCAACGCAACCGTTCCTCTATGACATCACTTCCTGTTACAGCACTACCAAATAACCATTCATTTCAGCGACGTAATAAAAAAAAATTGCATTACATTATTAATGTTGGTTTTTCAAAAATGCATTTGAATTTTATACAAAAATGTTTATGTCAGAGGCGCTTTAAGTTTTAAACTCAGGCGATGTACCAGAGTCAGGATGCTAACCTGGCTGGCCAGCAGTCCAAACTAAAAACTGTATATGTTTAAAGACATTGCAGCAAACAAATAGACTATTAAAGCAAATTAGCAATTCATCAGTATGATATACTGCACAAATACAGAAAGAAAAATATGTAAAAGGTGCAAGTACTGCAGTACTCCTTCTAGGGCAGTGGTTCTCAAACTGTGGTCCCCGGACCGCTGGGGCGAGCTGGTGCTTCAGGGTCCACAATTTTTTTAATTTTATTTTATTAATAAGCACGTAGATGTTTAACAACCTGTTGAAATACACCAAAATGCAGGAAATCACATCTACTTTATTCAAAGCCCACCCGCTATTTGCCTTCCAGCATCGATCTGTTTACAATGAAGCCCTGTTACCTGATATAACTACTGCTGTGATGATTCAGTTCAATTTTATATAAGAAAAATAGTTTTCTGTAATTGAAGAAGTGGCAACGCATTTAAGTTCATTATGTGAAGTTTTAAAGTGGTTTTTGAAACGGTTAATTTTCTCAAAACTATAATTTTTGGAAGTTGAAATTAAAAATTGTGTTAATTAAGTGTGTCTTGAATGTAAAATACCCCATGTTTAAAAGTATCTTAAGTATTTAAGTTACACAAATATGTCCATTGCATTACAGAGACAAATCGAAGAAAATAATTTAATACGTGAGGGTACTGAGGGGGTCCCTGAACCCAAAAAGTTTTGAGAACCCCTGTTCTAGAGACTCATATTGTACTGAATAATGGACGGCCCGTTCAGCATGTGGACCAATTATTTAAAGCGTTAATTGTAGTAGAGACATGAGAAACAGTGTGAAGCTTTAATGAAAGACTTTTTGACAACTCAAGTCCATTTGGTTGACTAATCTTTAACAGTAATAATAAATAATTATTCTAAAATCCGACTTGTGCCGAGTTGTAAAATGTGGAGACGTCTGCTTGAGAAGTTTTTTTGTATGTCTCCAGTAGTGAGGACATTTTCCCAGTCATGCCACATCCATGTTGTTCCATTTCCAGCCTCCATGCTCATAAGAAGCTCATCAATCACCGCTTTCATGACCCCGCACCACACCCTGACCCGCGCAACCCGGGCAGCGTCCCACCAGCCTCTGCCCATCGGAGTCGGCAAGAACAGCCTCTCGCCCATGTGGAGGGATTGTTGGATGGAGTGGAGACACGATCAGAAAGTTCTCGCCATTTTCTATCTGAAATATTTGAGTTTTGAAAGCAAAAGGAGCAGGTTTGAGAAGTCTCGCTGAAACCATGGGAAAGTAAAGGTCTGTCCCCTTCTCTACCAAAGTTCTTATGAAACGTTACCAAGTTAGGCTTTACATGAAGTCTGTACACGTTTAAGGTACCATATCTGTTGCCATATAAGTTGTGCCGTTTTGCATAAATTTGCACGCCCTGCAACTTAAACACTGAAGCGACTAATAATCTTTTTTTCCCCCTCATATTCATAACTAAATTTTTGGCTGAGCTCTGACTATTTCATTCAATTTGACGGGAAAAATATTGAACACTGCCATTTTCAGCCACTCTCATGTAATATAACAAGCCAAACGTCTCATTAATAGGTAAAACTATGGTGGCCCTAAGGTGTAAATGAACAACATTTGAAAAAACGGAATTACATTTGAAAAAACACAACAAAAACACAACACCATTGGAAAAAACGAAATTACATTAAGCCAAAGCGGAAGTGGCCAGAATCACATTAGAAAAAAACAGAATTACATTAAGCCAAAGCGGAAGTGGCCAGAATCACATTAGAAAAAAACAGAATTACATTAAGCCAAAGTGGAAGGGGCCGGAATCACATTAGAAAAAACGGAATCACATTTGAAAAACCCGAATTACATTTGAAAAAAACGGAATCACATAAAAAATAAATAATAATGATAAATAAATAAATTAAACAGAATTACATTTGAAAAAAACTTCCTGTTTGGCTTAATGCAACTCCATTTTTTCAAATGTCATTCTGTTTTTTTTTTTTCAAATGTAATTCTGTTTTTTCTAATGTGATTCTGTTTTTTCTAATGTGATTCCGTTTTTTCAAATGTAATTCCGTTTTTTCTAATGTGATTCCGTTTTTTCTAATGTGACTATGTTTTTTCAATTGTAATTCTGTTTTTTCAAATGTGATTCTGTTTTTTCTAATGTGATTCTGGCCACTTCCGCTTTGGCTTAATGTAATTCTGTGTTTTCTAATTTGATTCGAGAGGAAACCTGAGGGAGATTGGAGACTGTAAGGTTGTGGCAGGGGAGAGCGTGGCCAGACAGCATCGGATGGTTGTGTGTAGAATGACTGTTGTTGCGAAGAAGAGAAAAAGAGTAAAATCAGAGAAGAAGACCAAATGGTGGAAGCTAAAGAAGGAAGAATGTTGTGAGAAATTCAGAGACGAGCTGTTAAAGGCTCTGGGTGGTAAGAAAGAGCTTCCAAGTGACTGGGCTACTACAGCAACAGTAATTAGAGAGACAGGTAGGAAGGTACTTGGTGTGTCATCTGGACAGAGAATGGATGATAAGGAAACCTGGTGGTGGAATAGTGAAGTGCAGGACGCCATTCAAAGAAAGAGATTAGCCAAGAAGAAATATGACAGTGAGAGGACTGAAGAGAGGAGACAGGAATATAAGGAGATGGGACATAGAGCAAAGAGGGAAGTAGCTAAGGCAAAGCAGAGGGCGTACAATGAGTTGTATGGGAGACTGGACACTAAAGAGGGCGAGAAGGACTTGTACCGATTGGCAAGACAGAGGGATCAGGCTGGAAAGGATGTGCAGCAGGTTAGGCTTATTAAAGATGGGAATGGGAATGTTCTAACAAGTGAGGAGAGTGTGATGGGAAGATGGAAGGATTACTTTGAGGAGCTAATGAATGAAGAGAATGAAAGAGAAAGAAGAGTGGAGGTCATAGAAACTGTGGACCAGGAAGTGGGAAAGATTAGTGAGGGTGAAGTCCGGAAAGCTCTGAAAAGAATGAAGAAGGGGAAGGCAGTAGGACCTGATGACATACCAGTGGAGGTTTGGAAATGTCTTGGAGAGATGGCAGTGAGGTTTTTGACTCAAATATTTAATGGAATATTTGAGGGTGAGAAAATGCCTGAAGAATGGAGAAGAAGTGTGCTGGTTCCCATTTTTAAGAACAAGGGTGATGTACAGAGTTGTAGCAACTACAGGGGAATTAAGTTGATGAGCCACACGATGAAGATCTGGGAGAGAGTTGTGGAAGCAAGGCTTAGACAAGAGGTGACTATCTGTGAGCAGCAGTATGGTTTCATGCCAAGAAAGAGCACCACAGATGCCATCTTTGCTTTGAGGATGTTGATAGAGAAGTACAGAGAGGGTCAGAAAGAACTCCATTGTGTGTTTGTGGATTTAGAAAAAGCATATGACAGGGTGCCAAGAGAGGAGGTGTGGTATTGCATGAGGAAATCTGGAGTGGCAGAAAAGTATGTTAGACTGGTACAGGACATGTATGAAGACAGCAGGACAGTGGTGAGATGTGCTGTAGGAGTGACAGATAGCTTCAAGGTGGAGGTGGGATTGCATCAAGGATCGGCTCTGAGCCCCTTCTTGTTTGCTCTGGTGATGGACCGACTAACAGATGAGGTCAGGCAGGAATCCCCATGGACTATGATGTTTGCAGATGACATTGTGATCTGTGGTGAGAACAGGGAACAGGTGGAAGAGAACTTGGAGAGGTGGAGGTATTCACTTGAAAGAAGAGGAATGAAAGTCAGCCGTAGTAAGACAGAGTACATGTGTGTGAATGAGAGGGAGGCCAGTGGAACAGTGAGGCTACAAGGAGCAGAGGTCACAAAGGTGCAGGACTTCAAGTACTTGGGGTCCACTGTCCAGGAAAATGGGGAATGTGGTAAAGAGGTGAAAAAGAGAGTCCAGGCAGGATGGAGTGGATGGAGAAAAGTTTCAGGAGTGATTTGTGACAAAAAGGTGTCAGCAAAGGTCAAAGGAAAAGTTTACAAGACAGTGGTGAGACCAGCTATGTTGTATGGTCTGGAGACAGTGGCATTGACAAAAAGACAGGAGAAAGAACTGGAAGTAGCAGAAATGAAGATGCTGAGGTTCTCCTTAGGAGTGACAAGGATGGATAAGATCAGGAATGAGATCATCAGAGGTACAGCACATGTTGAACAACTGGGAGATAAAGTTAGGGAGGCCAGACTGAGATGGTTTGGACATGTCCAGAGGAGGGACAGTGGGTATATTGGTAGAAGGATGTTAGAAATGCAGCTGCCAGGAAAAAGACAAAGAGGGAGACCAAAGAGGAGATATATGGATGCAGTTAGAGAGGACATGGAGGTAGTTGGAGTGAGGACAGAGGATGCAGAGGACAGAGTGAAGTGGAGGAGGATGACTCGCTGTGGCGACCCCTGAAAAGGGAAAAGCCGAAAGAAGAAGAAGAAGAAGAAGAAAGAAGATTCGAGCCACTTCCGCTTTGGCTTAATGTAATTTCGTTTTTTCAAATGTTGTTGTGTTTTTGTTGTGTTTTTTCAAATGTCATTCTGTTTTTCCAAATGTTGTTCATCTACACCTTAGGGCCACTGTATAAAACTGACTACAGTATTAATGAGACACTTGGCTTGCCATACAAAGCCACCTTCGTCTCGCTCCGGAGTTCCTGGAGCAAACATCAAATCAACTGCAATTTGCGGCACCGCCCAGGTGAAATGCAGCTGATTTGACCATTGAAGTGTATTTATTAAGTAAAAATTAAACTGAAACTCACCTTTGCTATAATTTCAAGCAAACAAATAATTGTTTTAAGTGTTAATCTTGTTAAAGTCCTCCTGTGCACGCTCCTGCAGCCTCCATTTGGCAGCCAATTGACGTTTGACACAACACTGGCCCATGTTTTCGAGTTGTCAGCGGTGACGCATAAAGGCGACGCATCAGCGGTGGCGCATAATAGATGCGACGTATACGGCGAAGCGACACGTTTGTTTTTTCCACTTTTATTAGATATATTTGGACTAATGCAACTTATACGGCGGTACAAAGTGTACGGCGGCAAGTGTGGTATTTTAATCAGGGTTGTCGTAAAATTGGAATCGCTTCATGTAAAGTATGACTGATAAAATCTGAGATTTATTGTCAAAAGTGTCACATTCCCATTCTGTATCTAGCGATACTGTAATCTGCGAAGTGAGACTGGAAGCTTCAAAAAGCTCCAAAGCTTTGAAGAAAACTGCTTCAGAGGCTAACTGAAGGGAACAGAGACAGACGGTTTTACTTTCCACTGTACAAGTGTGTTCTTTGTCTTTCACCACATATTGTCTGACCCTCTTGTCTTGCTGTCCGAACCTCATTTTACTAATTCTATAAAAAATGCTGCATAACTCTGACGTCAGTTTTTCTCTTCAGGCTTATACTTTTCCAACAGCTTTTGAGTAGTTCCTTAGTTTATGTCGTTGTTAGTTCTTTATGTTGAAAGTACTTTTACTTTGCCTCTTAGTAAAAGTCACGATGTCATGACGAAAACAGTCTTCATGTAATTTACAGAGTATGAAAAATAGATCATGAAGTTTAATAGAGAAATTATTTAACAATCAGATTGGTGTTTAAAGATAAATTCTTAAATTTGGCCTAATTTGTGATGTCATGTTTAGCTAATTTTCCTATCTCTCTGTGTAAAACGAACACGGAGAGCAGAATATTTGCACATTTAGATGATGCATGTTTTCTCATGATATATGCTTTATGACCCAAGTTTGCGCTGATCTTTAAATTGTAAGAAATAAAAGCATTAAGGCAATGCAGATGGCAACTTTCTTAACCAGTTTGTCTTGAACGCTGTTGACCTAATCTTACCAGAGGAAAGACTTTTATTACTATTTTATTTATGAGGGTTTGTACTTTTTGGATTGTCCCTCTATGATATATTTTATTGTTTTGGCCACCAAATTAAATAAAAAAAATTAAGAAAAGTTTAGAGAAATATTTCGTACTTGCATGCACCTGAACAGGAAAGTTGCCTTCAAGCGTTGCCTTTATGGTCTTCATTGCCTGAATTCAGAGAAAGAAACACAGATTTAGCTACTCTTAAGTTTCTATCTTTTCCTCCAGATAAAATGCTAAGAATAAGATTCACTTTTTACCAAATCTCTTCATTTTGAATATTTTGTTTTAGTTTAACAGAACACAACTATTTCCCCACAAACTAAATCACGTCTGAGTTTCTTTCTCTCCCATTCAAAAACTCTATTGCAAAATAAGAAAAGCAAAATCCTGTATGCAACTTCTTTGGGTTATCTGTACATATAGTGAGCGTATAAATTATTTACGTGCATGTTTTTGTCTTGTGTTTAACTCATAAATCTGTATTTTTATAACTGAAGTTGCTTGCTTGTTGCAGGGATTCAGTTTCGTCTCCCTTCTTCATGCAGTGTGGACCGCGCTCAGCCTCCTCCAGGTAGCATTGCTGGATGTACTTTTTCCTTTTCTGAATTTAATTTGATCAAACTTGTACTGAAAATTAAAATTTTACTAACAAAGTAAAATGTTCAAATCAGTTGTATATGTTATATGATATGATATTGTATGATTTATGATGAATCCAACCATAAGTATCGTCCTACTAACCTGCATGTCCTTGAGGGTAAAAACATGGTGTAAGTGTACGTTCATCCCACCGTCTAATGAAAACAAACATTTAAATTTGAATTCAGTTGTAAATGTTTAAATCAAGTCTCATATGCATGCTAGTGGGAGTTTGAGCTTGTGGTTGTAGAAAGATGATCAGAAACTTCAAAACTCAAGCGCGTTTGTGAGAGGGTGATTACTGAGTGAGAACAGGTGTGCTGATTATAAACAGTGTAGGTGAGTGTGGAATGAAAAACGAGGGAGATAGAGGAGACAAAACCAAAAGAAAGGTCCGTAATTAAATGGGTGTCTGTCTCGTTTGTCTCTGTGGCCCTGTGATGGACTCGTGACCTGTCCAGGGTGTGTACTCTGCTTCTCGCTCAGTGACAGCTGGAGATGGACACCAGCAACCCGGAAAGGAAGAAGTGGGTAAAGACAATGGATGGATGAGATTATACTCAAAATACAAAACATTACACAGAAACTGCAATACCATAGTGGTGTAGCTGTCTTTTTGAAGATAAACTGTCCATCGTTAAACAGGGGTGAAGGTCTCCGTGTCCAACTGTCCCTCTCTTACAATGCTGTTATTGCTAGTATCACTCAGCCCTCTGTGAATAGGGACCTTTTTCTTAACCATTTACCGGTAGGCCTTTGTGTCTTCAGGCTGTTTCTGTGAGTAGCATCGGCCTTCTGGCCTAAAACATTTGATTGTTAATCAAGATGATTGAGTGTTTTGGACAGATGGGTCCTTTTGCATGTGTTAAAAATCAGCTTCTGAGATTCCAACAGGAAGTTGGCTTGAGACGCAGCAATGAAGGCTACTAATGGGACAGATCTGGTTGGCAGGCCACAGACTGATGAAGTTTTCCGGATGGAAGACAAAACATTTCTCCCTTAAAGAGGTCCTCAACCCACTGTGAAACGGTAACTCCGCCCCCAGACCAGATTCAAAATCCCTCATGAAAATGGGAGTGTCGAGAGACAAGGAGGGGAGGAGGTGGGTGGTTGAGCTGCGTTCACGCCCCCTCTAGCAACAAACTAAAACAAACTAAAACTCCAGCAAACAACTTACAGCAAGCTAGCCTGGTTAAAACCAGACCCTTGTCCTTCACTTCGCTTCGGACTAGGGTCTGGACTTTCTCCATAGAGAAACGATTCTTGCTGGAGGCGTGGCCTCTGCCTGAGGAACAAAACCATTGGATCTTAGGAAAATTTTGAACAGGGAAAAGCATTCTGCTCCCTCCCCCTCTGTGCTCTGCTGAACTTGACTTCTGCTCCGCCTCCTGCTGCTATTTCTCTCGCTGCCTGCATATTCTGTGTTTATATGTTATAAAACGTTTGAAAAAAATTAAATAAAACCATGTAGCGCTGGTCCAGCACACCAGAAGACCAGAAAATATGCAGGGATTCGGACAGCAACGTAAAACCCTAGTTTAATTCTCTCGTGACAACCTCAGTCATTTCCTTATTCTTTGCACTCAGCGGAGAGAGAGGAGGAGGAGGGAGGAGGGAGCAAACACTTGACTTTTGGCAAAAAAACAAAAGAAAACTCCAGAAAAGGGATTAAGAAGGGGAGATTAATACATTTGTGTCATTTATAAAACAGTCCTGCATCGCTTTGCATCGCTTTGAATGAGAACATGCGGCTGCTCGCTGGCTGCACTGGGACAGGTGGGGGCGTGGGTTAGGGGCCAAAACTCCGTCCCTTCTGTTCTCTGATTGGTCCGGTCAAAAATCTACCGGAGAAATCGTTGTCTATGAGAGAAGTCCCAGACTGAGCAGTGAAGAGAAATGAGAATTGAGCGGAGCTGCGTAGGAATGGCGAGGGCCAGGCTAACAGCAAGCAACAACAAAGAATAAATATGTAGATGTATTTATCTATTCCCACCCGATCTATCCAAAACAAAAAGCCTAAAAAAACATAAAAAATTATACCACAAGGTTGGCCGTAACCGGGGTTCGAACCTGGGTCTGTCAGATCCCAAACCTGCACCTACACCATTGCCCTATCGTGGCATTTATGCATTATTCGTCCATCGTAATATAAGAAAACAAATACAGTACAACCAAAAAGTTTTGATGTAGTGAAAAGTATTCCTAAAATAAATAAGTTAAAATATACAAATAACTATTGCCATTCCGAAAACTATAATATGCGTTGTTGCAGTACTTTTCCGGAGTGCAATATACCACTTCCATATAAGGTATGAACTGCAGCGCAGACCTTCTCACCTCTGCAGGGGATTGGCTCTGCTTGAACCACTTTTGTGACGTCAGAGTTTACAAGACACATCAGAGTGAACAGTCCTTGACCAATAAGAAAATTAAGCTGCAATAACTATGTTCAACCCATAGGGTTACCGTAAACACGTTTTTAGACCAAATATTGCAGATTTAAACTAATACGCACAAATATGTGAAGATTAACACAGACATAGTGCTATACAACATTTTAGACACAATCTAGGGAGTTTATCAGCTAAAAAAAAGTTAATTTGGAGTTTAGTTCCTCTTTAAAGAAACTAGTCCAGATGAAATGATTTAACCTTTTTTGTGGTGTAGTTGTATAAGGGGGTTCAGATTTACTGAGCCGTCCAATACACCAAATGTAAGAATGAGCAGGTTATACCTGACAACCTTATCAACAATTATTTCACGAGTTCTCTCTTTTTCAGGATTTAACAAATAAAATGTGTGGTCAGATTAGATGTAACAGGCATGAAACGTTAATTCATGTTGACTCACCGGAGATGAATCATTTCTTAACGGAATCATAAAATTACATCAACATGTGTACAACGGATTGGTTCTGATCAATTTCTTATAAACTAACTGTCGACAGATTCAATTTTGTGAACAACAGAAACAAGTAATGAGATGACATATTACTTTTAGGGATAGGATCCAGTACTGTATCGGTATCCAATACCAACATTATTCAAGTATCGGATGTCGGATCCAACCTGCTGATATTTCCGATCCAGCTTCAATGAGCACTTGTGTTCCATCACATTCTGTGACTGCTGTCTTACTCTTAACATTGTGTGAGTTAAAGCCAATTAAGTCACTGTTGAGCTTAACAACAGGAAACTCACAAACTGTAACAGCACACAAGAGGCAAGTCTAACACACACATGTCCTTCTCACTCATGGTTCAACTGGAAAAACAAAAAAACAGCTAAGCATGATGGGAAAGACAACACAGCCACTCCCCTTAACAACTAAGGAAGTGGATTTTGTTGTCTTTCCCATCATGCTTAGCAGTTTTTTAGTTTGCCAGCTTTAGGTGCATCTGGAAAACTAAAAAAAAACGCTAAGCATGATGGGAAAAACAACACAGCCACTCCCCTTAACCACTAAGGAAGTGGATTTTGTTGCCTTTCCCATCATGCTTAGCGTTTTTTTGTTTTTCCAGCTGAACCATGAGTGAGAAGGACATGTGTGTGGTAGACTTGCCTCTTGTGTGCAGCTACAGTTTGTGAGTTTCTTGTTGTAAAGCGTATATCTCACACAATGTTAATATGAATAATCTTAGTACGAAAATTTCATTATACAGATTCACATACCTGAACAGCATCCGATCAAAAAAGTTTCGGTATTGGTCAATAACCAGTTCTTAAGTATCGGAAGTGAGAAATGTGGACCGGATTATCCCTAATTACTTTATATCTGTAAGCAAATATTTCTTAAAGTTTAGTTACTGGCAAGAATAAGTTTAAGATTTAGAAGAGGAGGAAGGAAGATACGTTTATCTGGGAATAAAACCAGACCAGAACATGGCAACTCTCGGGAGACATCAGCTAGATCCGCTTGTAAACAATCACAACTCTTTACCTTGCGAAGATTAGTTTGTCCCGGCTCCAGTAAGAGATGGAAGCAGCCTTTAGACGCAAAATGGTGTTTATTCCAAGTTGCGTCCGAGCTGGACTTCGGCGTGTTACTTCTTCAGCGGCTCACTGAGGTCCGGCGTCAATCTAGCCAAAGTAGTGGTCAGTTCCGGTTGAATTGAATTCATTATTACAGGTAGTCCCCGACTTACGAGCGCTCTGACTTACGAGGTCCCGGACTTACGAGCATGCATCTCATAAAAAAAAAAAAAAAAAAAAAATTTTTTTTTACTTTTTTTTTTTTTTTTATAAATGAATACATGTACAGTACTGGACAGTCACCAAGCACTTAGTCTATCCTAACACAGTTTTTAAAGATGAAGGAATAAGTTGAATTGTCTCCCTTTCACATAAAGGGAGCAAGCTCCCTATGGAGCCTGCAGGGAGGAGGGAGACAATTCAACTGATTCCTTCATCTTTAAAAACTGTGTTAGGATAGGCTAAGTGCTTGGTGACTGTACAGTACTGTACATTTATCTATTAATAAATAAAAAACAATAAAAAATAAAAATACTGTATATACTGTATATTTTTAATAAATAGATAAATGTACAGTACTGTACAGTCACCAAGCACTTAGCCTATCCTAACACAGTTTTTAAAGATGAAGGAATCAGTTGAATTGTCTCCCTCCTCCCTGCAGGCTCCATAGGGAGCTTGCTCCCTTTATGTGAAAGGGAGACAATTCAACTTATTCCTTCATCTTTAAAAACTGTGTTAGGATAGGCTAAGTGCTTGGTGACTGTCCAGTACTGTACATGTATTCATTTATTAAAAAAAAAAAAAAAGTAAAAAAAAAAAAATTTTTTTTTTTTTTTTTTTTACTATGTGTTCCTACTTACGAATTTTTGACTTACGAGCGCCCCCTAGTGACGGAACTCGCTCGTAAGTCGGGGACTACCTGTATTATTATTATTATTATTATTATTATTATTTACAGAATAAAATATTCTTCAAGAAGAACATTCATTCAAAGTTTGAAGCTTGGAAGCTCAGTTCGGGTTGTAACAGTAACAGACTGTCAACCCTAGCTGATGGACGAGTCTTTGACGTTTGACTAACGTCCAAAGTTTTGTTCTCTGGTTAAAGTAAATTTTGCATTTCCTTTGGAAATCAAAGTCCCAGAGTCTGGAGGAAGAGAGGAGAGGCACGTTGCTTGAGGTCCAGTGTCATTTCCACAGTCAGTGATGGTTTGGGGTGCCATGCCATCTGCTGGTGTTGGTCCACTGTGTATCCAGGTTTTTTTTAAAAACTGGATGGACTTATCAAGCTGATAACCAGTTTAACAGTTTTGTTCATCTTTAGCTGCTCATTTAGAGACACTGACGTGTCATTTCTGCCCTGTTCTGGTGTTAGGGAGGGAAACAACAAACCATGACTTCCTGACGGGAGCCGACTAATCTGAGCCGGCACACGGGGAGCTCATTCTCAAACGACACAACACTGTTCGCGTTACTTTTCTCAACAATAGCCTGATAGATCATTGGACTTGTTTCATTGTAGAAGCTCAAGTTAGTAACAGTGATAAGAACATGGTGGCGCTTGGATAGATGCGAGTAAAGAAAGGGATCTGACGAGCAAAATGTATGAACCGCTAACTTCTGGTTCTTTTGTAACGTAGAACAGCAGCACTATTTAACAGCCTGACATTTTAGTTCGTTCAGTCCTGGCTGCAGCTGTGTGTGGTTCTATTTACTGAACAGTATAATCCAGTTCAAACACAGACGGGCTGAACAATGAAACTTCCCTCGTCCGTAATATTATCCAGTGTCAGCTGAAAACTGTTATATTTCAAAGACGACCTGCAATTTCTGTTCGGCGGGTTCTGCTGAGGTGGAGAAAAGCATAGTTTAAGTCCTACACGGCCCCTCATAAAAAGCAGCTGCTGTTTAAGATTAGAAAATGGAAAAATCATGCGTCTTCCTTTAACTGTCACAGATTCTGTGACTGTATGGCAGCAGCACTCGCTGAGGCCTCGTCGTTGCTGCTGACGTCAGATGTTTGTCTCTTCATTGAGGAAAAGAAAAGTTGAACTAAATGGATTCGGCTCCACAGCACTTGTTAGACACTCCTCCTCAGCTTGAGCTCAGAGGTTCATCTTTCTGTGCCAGAGGCTTCTGTAGGAAATGATGCAACATCTGGAGAGGTGTTTTGTATTCGGTTCAGTCCCCCGGTACACAGTGACTCGCCACTTTTGGTTGACGTTCATTTCAGTGGATCTGCTGCAGCTCTGACACTCGTCTGATCCCACTGCGGTGCTTTGTCTGCTCGCAGGAAATGCTCAAAGAAGAATTTAAACATTACACAGAACCAGAAATTGTTCATATTTAAAAGTACACCATGGTAATGTTTCAGAATAGGCAGAACATTTTTCTTGGTCAATGCAATAATAATAATAATAATAACCAGAGAATTTGCATTTCCTGTGAAAATGCAATGTGGATGCTTATTGTTGAAGAACTTGCTGAAAAACAGCTGAAATTAACTACAAAAAAACATGATAAAATGTAGATGAACTGGAATAATAAGCCTAAATTAGCAGAAGAAAGCAGAAATAACACATATTTGCTGAATTAGGATTAAATAAGTAGAAATGAGCATAAAAATATAAATAAAAAAATTGATGAAATTAGCAAAAAAATATAGTGAAAGTAGCTGATAAGGCAGAAGCTTAAGGTACCCAAAGGAAGAAGAACTGAAATCAGCTTAAAAAATGTGGAATTACCATGCTGAAAAAGCTCTAATTAGCATCAAAAGAGCTATATAAATCCAACAGAAAAATCTGAAAGGAGCAAAACAAGCTGAAAAATGCACATATAATTTAATTAGGCTGACATTTACAGAAATTAACATGGAAAAACTTGAATTTATCTGAAAACAGCTGAAATAAGCTAAACATGCTAAAAAGCTAGCTGAAAATGTAGAACAAGCTTAAATTAGAAGAAGAAAATAGAAACACGTTTGCCCAATTAGGCTGAAAGATGCAGAAATGAGCACAAAAAAGTGAAAACTATCTGAAAAAAGTTGAAATTAGCAAACAGCTGAAAAGTAGCTAAAAAGGCAGAAAGAAGCGTAAATTCCCATAAGTGGAGAGAGCACATTTTTGCTGAATAAGGCTGAAAAAAAATGCTGAAATTATTGCAAAAAATGTAGAATTAGCTGAAAAGGCTAAAATTAGCATAAAACAGGGAAGATATAATATTTTTTTCTTCTTTCTGCTACCTTTCATTTTTACATTTTGTATGTTATCGTTTATGAGATTGTTTTTATTGTATTTTAAAAATGAACACATTTTATAAATACATACTTTATAAATAAATAAAACAGCTATATAGTAGCTGAAATAACAGAAGAATCTGAAACTTGTAGAAATAAGCTGAAATTAGCAGAAAGACATTAGAATCTGAAAGTAACAAAACAGCTGGAAAAACAGCTGAAAGTAGCTGGAAAAAAGTTTAAATTTGCACAAGGAAGCTGAAAGGAGCTGAAGCAGAACAAAATGTGAAAGGAGCAGTAAAACATTGTAAACAGATCTAAAGATTTGAAGGATCTAAAATGAGCTCAGTTCATTTTCTGAGGAAAAAATGGCAGAAAAGGCTAAATATTTAAAAAAGCTGAAGTTGCACCAACACCAAAAGTGATAGTGCCCTTTTCCTGAAAGAGCTGAACGTTTTGATTTATGATTTGTTGAAATAGCACG
The DNA here is from genome assembly GCA_038048925.1 of Garcialebias charrua. Taxonomy (NCBI): domain Eukaryota; kingdom Metazoa; phylum Chordata; class Actinopteri; order Cyprinodontiformes; family Rivulidae; genus Garcialebias; species Garcialebias charrua. The sequence continues at coordinate 1,694 of JBBPBX010005721.1, read as the reverse complement.
AAAATTGTGGAATGAGAAAGATACGGAGGAAGAGCAATGGATCCTATATTTCTTCATAAACATTCACACTAATATTCATAAAAAGAAGACTTGAGTGTTTTTATGCACATGTAAAATCCTAGAGTTGGACATCTAGTGACTGTTCAGTGCAACTTCCATGCTTTTATTTCGTTTTTAATTTCCCTTCACCTCATACAGAGAAGAGCAATGGAAGTCTGTAGCAATATTTCAATCACCAAATTAAATGCTTTCACCTAAACAACAACTACACTAAATGATTTAATGATGATGTCAGGAGCAGATGTCATTCCATTTAGACGAGCAGGAAGTTCATGAGCGATGACGAGCTGCATGGAGCTGACTAATAACAGGTGTTTGTCGTTAACCTGCTGTGGGCGGACGAGCAGGAGAAGTTGTGGGACTGTCCAGTGCTCCGCTAAGCAGATGTTGCACAATCAAGAAATAATCTCAGATTCTCTGTTTTGGACCTTTTTCCTTTAAGAGCTGATTGTTTTTTTTAGACCATGCGGTCCCCTGACTCATCATCTGCAGCTACGTTTTGCTGGGGATGTTTTTTTTTAGTGGAAGCACGTCCATTTTTGGCTGCGTTACCAACCAGAATTAAAGTTTTATTTTTAAACTACAACATCCAATCTTGCTGATAAATTGGCTGCACACAATGTAAAATAAAGGCACTGTTTCATTAGGAAACTAGCCATTTATTAGTTTTTTATTTTATTTTCAAAGAGAAAACAGAAAGTAGAATCAAATGAAGTTATAAGTAGAAGAAGGAGGAACTAAATGTTTAAATCTGTAGATGTGAGGGACTTAAAAAAACATAAACAATTCTGGGATAAAATAATCTGATCCTTGCTCGACGCATTATCAAAGATGCATTGATGCTAATTTGATTAGCATTTTACCGAACTCAACTCTTGATCATGGCTGCCACATAAATTTGTAGATTTAAAATAAATATCTTCTGTTTTATTTCACCCATTTTGCCATCTGCTCCAAGTTTTAGTTGACTAAATCCCAAACCTGTCTTTGTTTACTGGTTACGTCCTTCATGCAGATTTAGTCGCAGGCTTCTGTTCTCCTTTCAAACAGATTTTTGCTGGTTCCGTTTTTTTCCTGTTTAGACCTAATTGTGTGAACTCTTATGAAGCATCCACATGATTTGTCATCCATTTTTCTGCCGTATGTTTTTCGGCATCTTTCTTGTTCCACAATTTTTGTGCTATTTCAACAAATCCTCAAAACGTTCAGCTCCTTCATGACAATCCTGCTATGACCTTTGGCATTGGTGCAACTTTAACCTTTTGAAATATTTAGCATTTTCTGCCATTTTTTTTCCTCATAGAAAATGAATGGAGTTCATTTTACATCCTTCAACTCTTTAGATCTGTTTCATGTTTTGTTCTGGTTCAGCTTCTTTCAGCTTGTGCAAATTCAAAAAAAAAAAAATCAGCTACTTTTAGCTGTTTTGTGCTCCTTTCAGATTCTTTCTGCTAACTACAACATTTTGTGCTTCTTCTAAATTCTTTCTGCTAATTTCAGCTTGTTATGCTCCTTTCAGCTTATTTCTGTTAGTTTCAGCTTTCGCTGCTATTTCAGAAACTATTTAGCTGTTTTGTGCTAATTCTAGCCTTTTCAGCGAATTCCACATTTTTTGCCCTCATTTCTACTTTTTA
>JBBPBX010005720.1:42612-65471 GCA_038048925.1 Garcialebias charrua | reverse complement strand
ATATATATTTTTTTTTTATTGAATGAATAATCATCAAAATTACAAGAATTCAGATCTTGAAAATGTTCACTCAATTTTCTAGTGAAACTTTGTATTACAGGAGTTTCCACTTCCTAAAATGTTTGACAGAAAAAAAAAATGGCCGTTTTCATGATGATTAAATTTTTTCAGATGCATCTGTATTGATCATTCATCTCTACCTATATTGTGTAAAGTTCTTTAGAATAACATGCCAATGCATTATGTATTTCTGAAGAAAGTCCTAAAATCCTAAATTTCAACAGTGGCTTTACTGTAAGTGTTATATGTTGTCATCATTGTATGTTCCCATACAATGACGAAATTGGTTCTTTGCATTTAACACATGGCACCTGAGATACACCCCACTAGTGGGCAAATATTGAGCACATGGGGAGCAATTAGGGATTAGATGTCTTGCACAGAGACACCACGACCTGTGGATGGCTGGGAGTTGAACCACAACTTTCTGGTCTCGAGCCAGCTGCCCTAGCTCTACCCCATCTCATCCCCGAATCATGTACTGTATGATGTTAATACATTAACCATACATGTGTGGTGTTTCTTTTGGAGTGGAGGGCGGTTTCCTCCTACAGTCTAAAAACATTCATATTAGGCCGTACTGCACTGTACAGCCCTTTGTTCCTTTAGAAGTATTCAACAAGGTTTTATAAATAAACAGACCTCAGAAGGGAATCAGCTTTATTCTTTTGTCACTGAATGATCGGCAACATTTTGCTGCCAGATCATGAACTATGGTAGTTCTGAGACAATCTTTCATTTATCAAACTAAGGGTTGTTCTTTGTGTTTTAAGGTGTTGTCTCTAGTGGCGGTGAATCAATCCAAGGATCAATATCAAATGATATCATTGTTTTAGTACTGATAATCTGGCATGAAGATGTGCTTCTCTAACTATGACCCCTGACCCTTGGGTCATCTTCCAGACTCACCTTGAATTGTTTTCTTTAAAGTTACCTCTGACTTCAATAATGACTACCTGTAATGTTTTTTTACACATTCACCATCCTTGGACACACAGTCAGCTACAGACTGACTAATGTTGCCTTTTTTCCAAAGAAAAAACCCAACAAATCATTAATGAAGTTTGTTTTATTTGATTAACAAGTGTGAACATGAATAATTTTGATTATTGTTTTCAGTCATTGTAATGAAATCACGTGAAATTGTATAATGCGCTTAACATATTTCTCTGTTCTGTTTTTCAGAAAACGACTTTTCCTTGAAGAGACATCTGTTGCTCTTTGAGCTGGAGCTGTTCACTTCAGAGGGGAGGTCATAATGTTCCTAAGAGTAGTCAAAACATCTCTAATGCCTGTTACCCACTGCCCCCTTAGTTGAGCGGCCGAAGCGGCCGGTTTACATTCAAAGTCTATGGAGGAGACGCGTGGAGTCACGGCGAACAAGGAAGCGGCGCGATTCAAGTGATCGAAGCGGCGCGGGGGCAGCCTGCACACGCACGCGCGCGTCGCCGTCGAGCCGCCGACGTCCCAAATGTTGATCTCTGGCGGCTCGACGCATCCGGCAAACAGTCGGGAGAGCCTCGCTATCTGATTACACAACCACAACGGGACTTTTTTCGGACTTTTTAAACTCACCGGATCGAGCCTCCAGGAATTGGAACCAAACTCCGGTAAGAAACGTGGCATTTTTACAGTTGCTGCTGACAGGCTGCTGTCCTCTCCAGTGTAGATCACCCCAAACATAAAAAAAAGTTTTAATCTCATCGAAGACCGTCGGAGGTGCAGTTAAAACAACAACTGAACCCGGAAAACAAGCCAGAGACCCCTCCCTCTGCTACCCCCTAGTGTACGTCATCAGACGGTGTTCAGTGGTTCAGTGGGACCGTGACCAGCGGCCAAAAGGGGACGGCAGGCGCATTTCGAGTTGTGCAGTGGGTAACCGGCATTAGAACTGTTGGTTTACACAAAGTTCCTTTTGTGTGGAAAGCAGTTTGTCTTGAGCTTCCAATCCTGGTGGTCATCTGAGGCTCACCCCCTGCCATTCCTCAGCAGATCAAAATGTTTGCTCAAGTACAATTTTGTTAGAATGTAGAAGTCAAGTAATTAAAGAAGATGAAGCGTTTATCTCACTGCAAGACTAACGTTTTGGCTTGAAGTGTAAACCTGCTGAAGATCGCGATGGCCTGCGCATCTTCTCATCAGCTGTGGCCCTCACTGACTCCTTGAAGCAGTCACAGTGACTTTCAGCTATCTTGGACAGTGTGTATTCCAGGCAAGTCCTCCTCATGGTGTATCCTGGTCTGATCCACCAGCAGAACCCCAGAACGATGAGTGAACTGGTGCCCTCACACTGACCCATTATGGAGCAGAAACCTGATGGCAATCAAATTCTTGGTCTGGTTATGTCATTTTAGCTGATGCAACTTGACAAATCATTTCCTGGCTTGCAGAGATAATAAATAACTTGATCTGTTCACATGAAATAACTTCATTTAACCAAAATACAAAGTAAACTTTTGGTAACACTTTGTAATACTACATTATTTAGCCTTATTTAAGTATTAATAAACATTTAATTAACATTGAAAACATCATTAATTAAGGATGATTCACACTTAATACACTATTAATTAACACACTTATTAACGCTTTATACATAAAGAATAATGAGTTCCAAAACCTACGTACTCAATGTTTATTCATGCTTAATAACTCATGAATTAACTATGCTATCTATATTTGTAAATGCACAAATTAATGTGCTTTCACCACATGTATTAAATGCGTACTAATTGTTAAATAATGTTTGAATTCACTATCTATTAATCCTGCAATGCATCATTAATTAAGGCAGTTGCTAGTAGTTACTTAAGTGTATTTGTGAACCCTTCTAAAGTGAAGACTATTCATTCTTTATTAAGGTTTTGTTCATGTTGAATAAATCCTAAATAGCCAGAAGTTATTTTTCACTTGTGGAAATCAGACAAAAATCAAAGCAGGAGACGTTGAATACCAAAAACAGGTTTGTATTGACATTTTCTAAAAGTCAATAAAACATACATCTGTCAGTTAGATGTTCCCACCGCTAGTTACGACTCCGTCACGTTTTGCAAAATAAAGAAACACGAGTAGGACTCGCTGCAGAAGAAGCCTGCAGTTTAACAAAACCGAACAACGTCCACACCGACGAATTAGTCTTTCCTCTCATCAGTGAAGTCGTCTGCTTTCTCTTTGCTTGTGAAACTTTGTTCAGTCACATTCTGACGGTCATGAGCACTCGTTTGACTCGTTTTGAAGCGAAAACAACGCGCTTTGGAGACTAGCTTAGCTTTTAGCCTGCTATCGCTAACGCTTGCTGTTGGAGTGAGCGCTGCGTAACAACTGTGGTGTATTGTAGTGAAATCAGTACATGTTGTTAAGACTGTGAACACTAGGGGTGCAACCGGGGCATTTTATGTGTGTGGTGGTTCTAGGCTAGAAGAAGAATAAACACGTTGTTGGACCTGAACTGCGTTGTCTCAGCCTTCACTTATATTATAAGCTGGATGACTATAACCCACAGCCATCACAGATTAATAGAAAGCATAAAGCTACAACATGGTGTCAGAAGTTTGGCTGCCGAGTCAGTGAACAGAAACGACGGTGCAAGTAAGCTATAACAAAGATTAGCGCCAAAGCTAACATAGCTGCTAACGAGCGCTAGCATGGAGCAGTTCAAGCCACCGTCGCCGCTCATACTCACCGGCAATTTGTCTGAGGCATGGCGCAGATGGGAACAGCGATTTCATCTCTACATGACAGCTACAGGTGCGTCCGAGAAAGATGAAGAGGTTAAAATAGCCATTCTTCTTCACGCTATCGGCGAGGAGGCATTAGAAGTGTACAACACGCTCACCATCACACCAGCCGGAGACGCACTTACAGTAGAAGAGGTCCTAAAAGCATTCAAAATCTACTGTAGCCCGCAGAAGAATGTTGTTTTTGAACGCCATCAGTTTTGGTCACATCCGATGTCAACAGGAATAACAGTGGACAGGTATGTCACAGAACTGCGTCAAAAAGGCAAAGACTGTGAGTTTGGCCAAAATGTGGATGATATGATTAGAGATAAGCTGGTGTTCAGCATAAATGACATTCATCTGAAGGAGAGATTACTGCGTGACAAAGAGCTCACTCTGAATAAGGCCATTGAAATTTGCAGGTCTGTAGAAGTGGCTAAAACACAAATCCAAGCCATGCAATCACCTCCTATAGTCCAGGAAGCAACAGTAGATGCATTGAGGAACACACCTGGACACATAAAATGGGGGCAAAGCAAAAATAAAACCAGTAACAAGCAAGCAGTTTGTACAAAATGTGGAAGTAAACATGAGCCTAGACAATGTCCAGCATATGGGGCAACATGTCACAAATGTGGAAAAATTAACCACTTCTCAAAGGTGTGCAGATCAAACACTGGAAAAATCAACACCTATTATAAAACAAAGACTGTGAATAATTTAGAGGCTGATATGGACACTCTGTACATAGGAATTGTACAGAGGGACAACAATGAGGCAGAAAGTTGGACAGAAACAGCTACAATAAGAAGTGTGCCCATCACGTTCAAGCTTGACACAGGTGCAGAAGCAAATGTGCTCCCTATGCACATATACCACAAACTGCCAGGTCCCATTCAACTACAACCCACAAAAACTGTGTTAGTAGCTTTTGGTGGTACTCGTATACATGCAGATGGACTTGCTTCTCTTGAATGTAAAACTAACAAAGGCAGTGCCGTGCTCCACTTCCTTGTATCCAGCCAAGCAGACAAGGCGATCCTGGGGGGTCAAGCCTGCGAGGAGCTACAACTGGTGAAGCGAATCAACACGATCGGAGCAACGCCACTAAAGATGAATAAATCACCAGACACCAAAGAAGAGCTGGTGGAGAAATATGCAGAGGTGTTCACAGGTTTAGGTGAGTTCCCTGGAGTTCACCACACGCACATAGAAGCCACAGATGCCTTAAGTGAGGACACACTCAACCAGCTAAAGAAGGCAACTGCAGCAGACAGTGTGTTACAAGCTGTGTGTGAAAAACACACAAACGGCTGGCCCACACAAATGAAAAGCTTGGATAGATCCCTCCACAGCTACTGGCCAATGCGACATAATATCAGCATACACAAAGACATTGTTATGGTCGGGGACAAAATTGCTATACCGCAAAACTTCAGGAAGGTGATCTTAGAAAAGTTGCATCTTGCACATCAAGGAGTACAGCGCACTAAAGCCAAAGCACGCAAAGTACTGTACTGGCCTGGAATGGCACACGATATACAAACCATGGTTGAGAAATGTGCACAGTGCCAACAAATGCAACCAAGACACCAAGTGGAACCACTTATCCCACATGCAGTCCCAGAGCTACCATGGATGAAACTTGGAGCCGACATCTTTGAGCTGAATGGCCAGTCATACCTGTTGTTAGTGGACTACCTGAGTAAATACCCTGAAGTACTGAATATACCAGACAAAACAGCACGGACAGTGATACAAAAGATGAAGTCTGTCTTCGCACGACATGGGATTCCCAAGGAGATAGTGAGTGATCATGTTCCTTTCGCCAGCTATGAGATGAAATCATTTGCAGCTTCGTGGGAAATAAAGCTCACTTTCTCCAGCCCAGGTTTTCCCTCCTCAAACGGAATGGCAGAGCGAGCTATAAAGACTGTTAAACATGCTCTAAAGAAAGCAATGCATACCGGCACAGACCCACATCTAGTGCTACTGTCCCTGAGAAATACACCTGTCACAGGACTGAACATGTCACCTGCTCAAATGCTGATGGGAAGAGTCCTGCACAGCACACTGCCATGTTCTAGTGCTGTGCTCAAACAATCTACCCCACACAACATTCCCACCAAAATAAGAGACATGCAGACCCACCAGAAACAACACTTTGATGAACGTGCAAAGTCACTACCAGTGTTACACCCAGGTAACACAGTGCACATGCAGACACAGCGTGGCTGGGAGCCAGCAGTTGTTATTCACCAGAGAGAGGAGCCACGTTCCTACACGGTTCAAACCCCATCAGGAAAGATGCTCAGGAGAAATAGGAGACATCTGAGGAAGATTCACCCAAGTTTGTTCAGAAACACTTCTGCTGATGAACAATCTGACCCGGAAGAACAATCCACTGAGGAACCACCAGGGGAAACAAACACTTCTCCTCCTGCATATGTGAACATTGTACCCACATGTTACACACGCAGTGGTCGGGCAGTCAGGTGTCCCTCCAGGTACAGGGATGATTGAAGGGACATTTCAGTTACAGTTCATTATGCATCTGGTTGTTGGTTTGTTTGTTTGAAAAAAAAAAAAAGAAGAAGTGAATGATGTACTGTTTTATGTATGTTCAATGTATCCAGTCTGTTTATATATGAAGCAACCTAAATACAGAATACTAAAGGAAAGGAATGTTTATCAAAAGCAAGTTTGCAAATGTTTTGCATGTTCATACAAAAGAAAGACTGTTTGATGTTCATACTCAAAAGATCTGGTCAAGAAAATATTTGTATTCTGGAAAAGAGGGATGTGGTGTATTGTAGTGAAAGCAGTACATGTTGTTAAGACTGTGAACACTAGGGGCGCAACCGGGGCATTTTATGTGTGTGGTGGTTCTAGGCTAGAAGAAGAATAAACACGTTGTTGGACCTGAACTGCGTTGTCTCAGCCTTCACTTATATTATAAGCTGGATGACTATAACCCACAGCCATCACAGATTAATAGAAAGCATAAAGCTACAACAACAACAACGTCACAAGTTAACGCACGTTTTGTGTCACAGCTTTTTCTGTCCGGGCGGGTTGTTGAAGCAGCCGCTTCAACACGAACAGAAAAAGAAAAACGTCAGTGAAACGTTGTAAAATCCTATCATTTGATTTGTGACCAAAATGTTTTGCACTACTTTTCTTTGACACAATTTTTGCCACTTTAGTGACCTGCTACAGGTTGAGTGTTTCATGACCCAGGTTGGGTAAACATTTTAGATTTCCACAAGTGAAAAATAACTTGTGGCTATTTAGGATTTATTCAACATTAACAAAACCTTAATAAAGAATGAATAGTCTTCACTTTAGAAGGGTTCACAAATACACTTAAGTAACTACTAGCAACTGCCTTAATTAATGATGCATTGCAGGATTAATAGATAGTGAATTCAAACATTATTTAACAATTAGTACGCATTTAATACATGTGGTGAAAGCACATTAATTTGAGCATTCACAAATATAGATAGCATAGTTAATTCATGAGTTATTAAGCATGAATAAACATTGAGTACGTAGGTTTTGGAACTCATTATTCTTTATGTATAAAGTGTTAATAAGTGTGTTAATTAATAGTGTATTAAGTGTGAATCATCCTTAATTAATGATGTTTTCAATGTTAATCAAATGTTTATCAATGCTTAAATAAGGCTAAATAATGTGTAGTTATTATAAAGTGTTACCAAACTTTTTGTGAAAATAGTCTAACTTTGTCTAAATTTGTGCTGGAAAAAAAAAGAAGCAATAATAATTCCTGCTCAAAGAGTCAATTTTTACTTAGATTAGAGAAATAATTCTTAAAGGGGACCACATATTCAAAATTCACTTTTTAATGGTTTTTTTACTCAACTTTGGGTATTTACTTCATAAAAAAACAGTCCTAAGGCCAAAAAAATGCACCCAGTGGTTTATTTACTCTAAGTAGATTTATTTATCTTTGATAAATACACTTCGTTTCCCACTTCCTGCGGTTTGTGACGTCACAAACCGCAGCCAACCACCTCAAACCTGAGTCCAGCCCCTCACCTAGCAACCCCTGGTGATGCTCCACCCACTTCAGTATTAAACACATGACTGTTGTTTTTCATGATTTCATCTCATCTTTTGTTTATATGTTCTTAATTTCATGTGTACAGCACTTTGTTGCAGCTGTGTTTTTTTTAAATGGCTTTATAAATAAAGTATAATTGTTATTTTTATGTTTTAGTTCAATTTTTAGTGTATTTGCGATCGCTCCCAACGCGCAGCCGGCAAAAATTAAACGAGCGGACCCCCGGCGTAGGGACCGGTTGCGACGGGACCCTCTTCTGGCGCGATGGAGCGGAGCTTCAACTGTACAGCCTCGCTGCAGCCTCGCAGCAGCCTCGCAGCAGCGAGGACCTTCTCCTTACGGATTAATTTACGGGAGACACTTGGTGAACTTTGTGTTGTCTTGACTGGAACAGCGATAACTCCCAAAATCTCCGCGTGCAACGAGCGGAGCTGGCGAACACCGGAAGAGGAACAAGCTAACATTAGCTTCGGATTCGGGTGGTCTCATGCTAAAAGGAGCAGCAAATTGCGGCGCGCTCAGACGGGTTTCGGTAAGTTATCTTAAGCTAGCACTAACAGTAAGTCAAATGAGTAATAAAAAAAGAGCTAATTTTAAAACAACAACACATTACAGATACTGGCTGTTACAGAGGGCGTAAACAGATCTTTGAAGGGCGTGGACTTCAAGAAACCGGTCGTTCAAAACGAAAGTTAAAAATGGCAGAATTAAAAAGGGTATAATTAATTATCTAAGAATTATTTTGTGTATTAAAATGAATTAATATTGTCAAGATAGCACACAGACATAACATACAAATTTTAAATACCTATATGTGGTCTCCTTTAACTGATTAATTGATTGTTCATTATTGATTTACTACTTTTAAAACCAGTTATTCTACAAATAATCTTTTATCACTTATGTTGTTTATTATTGTTGTTGATTTTTAATTTGATTATTTTTGTACTAAAACTTCAAAGACAACTTTGGTTTCTTCATTCAGATGAATGTTCATGTGTTCTGGTATAGAACTCCTTGTAATTAACAGATTCTATTTCAGTGACTGATTCTGATCATTAAAGGGTGAATAAATTAATTAAGTTGTTGGTCAATAAATGACCAGCTGGCGCTCCACTTTAATGAGTGCTAAATAAGTAAACAAGTACAGTGGAATGAGGAGATAAGTATCACCCTTCTTCCTCCATCTCTTACAAACACCTTGGTTTTAGTTTTTCAGTAAGAGCTACTGTGGTTTTGTTGGCTTTCCTTAACTGTCTGTGTACATCCTGCTGCTTCCAAGTGCTGATCTTGTCAATGTTTGCAGCAGAACAGTCACTCTCTCCTCCTCCTTCTCTTTTCCTTTGAGGCTGTTCCGTTACATGACTCAAGGTCTGGCTCATTCAAGCCCGGCTGCAGCATGAACCGGCAGATAGGAGGAGGAGTGCCATGTTGTTGTAAAATCATACAGCAAAACACAAGTATTGTCAGTTTACCCATAAACGTTTTTCAGAGTCTGTGCAGGATTTCATTCAATTAATAATCTAATGGGGGAAAAAAACTGAAAGTTATGCACCATAACTCATGTTCCCTGAAGGAAGGGAACGAGGTGCAACACTATTGCTACGGGAATTGCGCCCCCGCGCGATTACCTGAAGGAATACATTCACGCCTTTACGGCATTGGGCGTCAGCGTCACCCCAGAGGCCCCGCCCTCTGGGTACTTAAGACTCAAGCGCCCATCCAAACGGTCTCCAAGTGCACTTCACCGAGCTTCAGCATTGAAAAGGGCCAACTGTGTTGCACGTCGTTCCCTTCCTTCAGGGAACATGAGTTATGATGCACAACTTTCAGTTCCTTTATCAGTCAAGTCACTCGGTGCAACACTATTGCTATGGGAACATAATTCATTCAAGCCCTTGAAATGCTCAGTAAAATGCATGCTTGTGAGAACTTCTGCCTTTATACATTAGGCAACTCTTGGCCACTCTCTACTGTGTGTTAGAGAGGACAGCCTGAGTGACGTCACATGCAGTAATGTCCAAACTGTAATATTTTGCAAATGTGTTTGTTAAGCTCCAGTTTGCAGCTGCACAGATGTCTGCAACTAGCACGCACTTGAACAGTGACCACGAGACGGCCAAGCCTCGAGTGGAGTGGGCATGTACCCCAGAGGGCACCTGTTGACCTCTGCTACTGTACGCCCTTTTAATAGCCTCAGTCACCTAGTGTGAGAGGCGCTGCTTTGACAGGACCCTGCCAGTAGCCGGGTTGGCAAAACATACAAACAGTTGGTTTGTTTTCCTCCAATCAGCTGTTCTTACGATGTAAGCACTTAAAGCCCTAACAGGGCAGAGTGCTCTCAGCCTTCTCTGTTTCTCAGTGAGGACGGGAGCAAATGGAGGAGGAAATGACGAGAGTTCAAAGTCCAGACTTCTGGGATTCAAAGTTAGAACCTTGGGACAAATGTAGGGTTAGGTCGTAGGGTGACCTTTGACCCATCAGGGGTAAACTTTGTACACATTGGGTGCATTGACAAAGCGTGGAGGTCACCCACACGTTTAGCTGAGCAAAGAGCCAGGAGTAGTGCAGTTTTATAAGATAGCAAATCTATCTTAATGTCGCTTAAAGGTTCGGATGGAGGTTCACGGAGAGCATTCAGGACTAACTGGAGGTCATAGTCAGGGGTCAAAGTCCTGCTGGGGTGTCTCTTCCTCAATACGCCCTTCATGAACCATATCATGAGAGGGTGTGCACCGGGTGTCTTTCCCCCCCAGCCATCGTGGCAAGCTGAGATAGCTGATAAAAACACCTTAATTGTGGAAAATGAGCTGCCTTTCTCCAGCAGGCCCTATAGAAAAGTAAGAAGCTGGACCAGGTCACAGGAATAAGGGACAATATTCCTTTCCATGCACCAAGCTCCAAAAACACACCATTTACAAGCGTAGAGAGTCTGTGTTGACATTGCTCTCGCTCCCTGGATCGTGCTGACTACGTTGCTAGGGAGGCCTGAGATTGCTCATGTGGTTGAGACAACAGGCCCCTGAAGGGGAGCAGCTGTCAATGTGTCAGCATTGAGCACACCTCCAAGGGCCATGGGCCCCGTGGCCATCTGAGGGTCGACAATATTAGGGAGGGGTCCCTCCTGCCTGTATGCTCCTGCGTCACCCGAATTGGGGGTGCAAGGGGAGAGGTGCGACGCAGCACCCCTGCTGGCTAGCCGTTGGCCAGAGCGTCTGCGTTCGCTTCGTTTAGTGAGAGGCACGGGACGTAGAGCATGCAGGTTTTGTATGCGGACAGACCTCCGGATTCCAGGCCGTACCATGGCTGGATCTGGTTCACAAGCCTCCGGTTCCGCCACTACTCTGGAGCTGGCTTCAATTCCAGGGAGCTGTCTCAAGCACACTTCCTCTAAGGACGAGCCCTGACCAAAGTGGTGGTGACCCGTACGCCCAGAAATACGGTAATCTGTGGTGTAATCAGAGTGTTTCTCTGCGGTTTTATGACTAAGCTGAAAACCTCTCGATGAGGGGTCATTATTTAAAGGTGTAGCTGGGCTAGTGCGCTGAGCTTGGTCATACATTTCAGGTCCACTGATTGTGTACGGCCTGCTGGTTTCACAGGTTGGAAAGCCTGTCCCAGTTTGAACACCTGGAGCTGTAAAATTCTTATTTTTCTGCTCAGCACCTATAGACCGGGACTGATTCACAAGGTCCAGACTCTCTTGGGCACGAGGAAAAATTATCCGGGTCGGCCAGGGTGCATTGTTTCTGTTGTGACGACATTTATTTACCATTTTTGCAGCATTACTGTCGTCCTCCCTTTCAGCATGTGTGCACGACCCAGGCTTGCGGGCGGTTGCAGTGCCCCCTTGGCCCGGTGCGGTCATTCGCTGAGATGCAGTTGGGGGCAATGACAGTCCGTCATCATGGTTACCGTGTTTAGCCGACATGTCCTCCGGGCGTGCGGACGTGCTGTGAGCTTGGGGGGTTTGTGTATTCTCGGCCCTTCGAGCTACTGAGGCGCGGGGGACAAGTGTGTGACTTCCCCCGCCCGGCCTTGTGTGAGCCGGTCTGCCTGCCTACGGACGCCGCGAGGTCTGTCTGCAGCAGCCTGCTGGGGTTCATTGTTTTTGACCTGGCACTCCGTGCGCTGCGAGGGAGGGGGGTGGAAGCCCTCTCTCTTCATAGCGATTGTTTTCAAAAGGGTGCTATGTTGTTGTTCATTATTGTTTTTTTTTTTGTCAAAAACCAAGGTAGAACTGTTCTTTAGTACTTTTATTTTGTGTTTTGTGCAACCACATTTTGTCTTTATTTCACACACAGCAGAATATTAATGTTTTTTGCATACATTGTCACCAGCTTTTTGTAGTCTTTTACAAATAACGTCTGGGCAGGTAAAGTTAGGCTCCCGTACCGCTTGGACGGGCGAGCCTGCAAAACTATGAAGAGGACCCGCTTCGTCAGGCCCGCTTCTGTCATCTATCACGTTCGTCGAGGAAGTCCTCGGCGGGACAGGAACAAATCTGTTCCTACTCCAGGACTGACCGGCCTGAGGTGGACCTGCTGGGGTTCAATACCGGTGCTCCACGTCGTAAGCTAGCCTCTTCTGCGGGGGACGGCGTGTGGCTGAGCGGTGTTGAGGCTGCATGGGTCTACTCCCGCTCGTCTCCCTGGGGGGGGGGCAAAAGCTTTCCTTGGCATGCCCTCACGGAGGGCTTCAGCCTGTTTACACCTCTGCTCCAGCTTGGTCTGGATCCGGTCCAGAGCTCTCCCGAAGAGTCCCGTCGGCTCGATCAAGTGGTGCAAAAAGGGGACCCGCTGACCTTCTGGAAGGTCCGTCAGGGTCATCCACAGATGACGCTGGGCGATGACCACTTCAGCCATACACCTCCCCTGTGCGATGGTTGCCGTGCCCATCATGCGGAACACAAAGTCAGTGGCCCTGCGAGCCTTGTCCAGTACCTCAGTCGCAGCCTGCTTGTCTGTTGTCACCTGGAGCTCCTGTACTTTCTCTGCCAGGTACGCTTGCATCATGGCAGAGGCGTTCATCGCACATGTCGCGATGCCCTGAGCTCTGTAACATTTTTCGAGCTGAACAGCTGAAGCTCGACAGGCTTTGCTGGGCAAAGTTGGTTTTGTTCCAGACTATCTGGGGGCCAGGTGAGACGCCAGCGTGTCCTCCATCTGTGGCATGTTGGCCATTCCTGCTGCTTCCATTCCAGCCACGTCAAGGAACTGGGAGAGCGGGAGCAGCATGGGAGCCCTGGGTTCAGCCCAGGTGCGAGTAAGCTCCGTGAGGAAATCCGGGAAGATGGGCATCCTGTGCCTTGTTGTAGACTGCTGCTTGGCATAAAAATAATTCCCTGCCAACCTCGTGACCCTTTTGACGAGGTGAAGGTTCCGGCCATGGGATATGTAGCGCATCCGCCGCTCTGCGACATAGGTCGAACAGTGCAGGGATCGAAGTGTCTGTCTCGGGCAGCACTGGCGCCGGGTTCTGGGAGTGGTCCTCTTCCTCTCCTTCATACTCGTTGTCGGCTTCATCACCAGAAATTTCACCTGAGGCTGTTAGCGAGATCTCGTCCGCATTCATCATGCCTCGAGTGTCAAATCCGGCCGTCGAGTCCCTGACGGGAGCCGCCATGTCCGGGCTGTCCCCCCATTCGACCCGTCTACTGTCTTCCAGATCCATGCTCTTGAGCTCCTGCGTGGGGGTGAGAGCTTCTGTGAGGTCCGGGTCTGTTGGTGCCGCAGCGGCGTCCATGGCTTTGGCCACAATGTCTACGTGGTGTCTCCTCACCGCCTCCAGCATCTGGCCGCAGTGTGGACAGGAGTCGGTGGCGTCCAACGCTGTTTTTGCGTGCAGCATCCCCAGGCAGACAGGACAGGCCTCGCGGGTGTCTGTCGCCGAAAGGGAAAATCCACATCCGCTGGGGCAGGCGCGCGAGCTGGGACTCATCGTCCTACCAGCCTTTTTTGTAAATCTTGGTTTTCGCTTTCCCTTCTCGGGAGCCATGGCCAAGAAGAAACAAGCAAGTTGTCTTAAAATCCTTGGCCGGGATGTCTCCTCCGTCGCGTCGCTTTTGCTGGCTAGCCTGCTACTCGTTAGCAAGGTAGCAATGTGACGCAGTTAGCGCCATCGAGTGAAGCAGCTGCGGAGAGAAAAGAGAAGAAAACTTTGTGGTTAAGGAAAAATGTGCTGGACTAGCTTTCGCAAGCCCAGAAATACTCAGGAAATTTCTCTGTACGCTCAGCATAGGGAGCGAGCTCACCTCCAATGAGTGATGTGTCTACAGAGAAGTCCGACGAAGTTCAGGTTTAAGCGTGGTGAAGGGAAAAAAGAGACAGTTTAGATGGGCGCTCGCGTCTTAAGTACCCAGACGTGGGGCCTCTAGGGTGACGCCCAATACCGTAAAGGCGTGAATGTATTCCTTCAGGTAATTGCGCGGGGTGCAATTCCCATGGCAATAGTGTTGCACCGAGTAATCCGACTGATAAAGGGAACTTAAAGGTTCTAAAATTTCATTCACATATAGCAATATGATGCAGCAACTTTAATTATGAAAAAAATGTTTGTATTGGTAATGTTGGTGATACTGGTTCTTACTTACTTGGTATTGGGTTGATATAAACTCTTCTAATATCACACAATGGGAATGGTGTCATTGTTGAAGGTATGCCCCTGTAATGAATAATGTGGGGTAAGGTATTTAAACACTTACTGGACCACCATTATTGTAGAGATATAGGACTTTACTGACTTCCCTATATTTTTAGATGCGCAGGTCTGAGCAGACTTTTATCTGCACAAACATGCCACCAATTCACGGGGTCTCAACTTTTTCAGAATAAATCAATAAATCTGTGATGTGATTAGCCAGAAATGTAATTTCACGAGAGACTTCAACTTATGTTGGTCTACCAGAAAAATAGACCTTTTATTGAAACTATCACAAAAATTACATTAAACATTTGTATCGATATTAGCTCTGATTTAATAACTACGTTGACAAGAATTCAAATTAAAACAAACAGACAGTTAGGAACTTAAACTGTTGGCACATTACTTGACAGATTAAAAGCTTATGAAAAATAAGAAATAGGAGGAAGAAGATGAAAGCTAAGTTAACTGGAGTTGATTATTTTGAAACAACCAGGGTGGCAAACTTTCCCATACAGGTTTCAGCTGGGCTTCTCACACGTTCAGGACACAATCAACGCCTCGTTACCTGTTGACGATACGTCTTGGAGATAAGAGTTGAAGTTGGTGGACATTAACGGACTGTGTTGTCCAGTTCACGTCCAGATGGGCTTCCGCGTGTGTGAGCTGATTCAGACGAGTAAGAAGAACGCTTCTCCCGGCAGGAACAGAGCCAGCTACTGGCTGAACTTTCAAAATAAAACTTCCGAAAACAAATTCTTTCAGAAATGAGTGTTTCGAGGCACAGCAAAGCTTTGCCGTGACTCCAGCTGAGACGTGGGTCGAGTTGGCACAATGACCGGAGCGTCTCCAGCTTTCCCAGAGGAGAGAGACCAGATTGTCAGTTAGTTCTCCCCAAAGCACTAAAGGGAAAATGCAGGAAGTGCCCATTTATAGGGGAGGTGGGGTCTCCCCACCTCCTCGATGACTATTGGCCGAAAGTCTCTTGACGGAGACAGGAAAACTGTTTACATAGACGGCCAGATGGACTGGCCTGTTGAGTCTATCTTGAAGACAAAACACAAAGGAAGTAACAGCTTTTTCCCTGACTCACAGTCTTAGATTCAGAGCACACTTTGTATTGAAGAATAAACCAGCATAAAGGTCAAACTCATGCAAGTAACAGATCATCATTGAAATGACAAAAAGTATACTGTTTGATCAATTCTGAATTAACACACATTAAAGAGAAAGTTCAATCTGATTACTTAGTGTCCATTAATTCATAATAATTGTTAACCAATATAAGTGTCCAATTGTCTCCTTGAGGGCTTCAAGAAGGTGTAACACTTAGAGTTTCAAAGAGATGCAGAGAGGTGTACTTGAAGGTCGAGACAGAGGGCCTATATCACTACACCCCCTACAATGGGTAATCTAGTGCTTTTTGTGGGCATATCTGCTTATTTTCTTGACAGAGACATTTTCTTAAAGGTAGAAAAAAAGTATTGGGATAAAAAATGATATGCAATTGGAGGAGTTGAGTCTGTGTCCAACTGCATATAAAAATGATGCTGAATATTTCATTTATTAAAAGTTATGCACATATTTTTTTTTATTGCAGACTAAAATATTCAGTCTGTGCTAAAATAATGTTAGCTTTTTTTCTAGGTCTTTTCATCTTTGTCATTGGCAAAGTTAAGGGATACAAGAATCCAGGATATTGTTGTCCTTAAAACCACAGAAAGTATTGAGATTTATTTTATTTACATGATCAAAAATTCAATTTTCTCCTCTGGTGGCCCTTTTCAGAATTTGTCAAAAAAAAAAAATCATTTTCTCCAGACTAATCGCATGATGTCCACTGTCTACAGTATGGAGACAAAACACGACCTGCAGATAATCTCCATCAATCCATCCACCCATCCATCCATCCGTACATACATCCATATGTACGTACATACATATGTACGTATGTACATGCATACAAGCATACATACATATACATACATACATACATACATATACATACATATACATATTACATATATGCATATAGCCTACATATACATACATACATACATATACTGTACATACATATACATACATACATATACAAAGTATTACCTTTTACCTGTTTCTTCCTTTTCGGGTCACAGGGGTCACTGGTGCCCATGTCCAACAGTCACTGTGTGAGAGACGGGGTACACCCTGGACAGGTCTCCAGTTCATCACAGGGACACATAGAGGGACAAACAAGACAAACAACAATTCACTCTCTCACTCACACCTAAAGACAATTTAGAGTTACCAGTCAGTCTAACATGCATGTTTTTGGTCTGTGGGAGGAAACCGGAGTACCCGGAGAAAACGCACGCATGCATGGAGAGAACATGCAAACTGCACCCAGAAAGGCACCAGGCCAGGATTTTGTCCATCGACCTCATCGCTGAGAGGTAACAGCTCTTCCAACTGAGCCAGCGTGCCACCTGCAGATAACATGGTTTCACAGACAAAAGAAAAACTAACTACAGTATTTAATCAAAATGAGGGAAACTCGTCATTTTTTAATGTCACGCAGTTGCAACACATAAAGTACATTTTACCAGGGCTTATTCAATCTTTATTACACAGACTGCTGCATTTGAAGCATGATGTTCAAGGTTATCTTTTGATATGCTCACTGAAAGAATATATGATGAGATTAACACAGAGGTGAGTGCAAGATGCCCTCATCAAACATACCATACAGTTTTATTATTAATATTTTGAAGAAACAAAAAACAAAACACTACAATGAGTTTATTTACTTTCCATGGCCTTCACTGTCCTTTATATTTGTAGAGTAAGAACAAAATTACTTGTTTATTTGTTTTTCATTTATTGATTATTTTAAACTTGTACAAGTCAGAGTTATATGAATTGGTGTCTTTGCGGGCTGTTAAAGCTGAAAATCTCTGCAATGTATTGATATTTTTAGTAGTCTTTATTTAAAGTAAGATGGAATATAATGTACACAAGTGCACATTACAATGTACCCACATATGAAAAGCCTTGGTTTTTCTAAGAGAAAGCGAGAAATGCATGATTACATACAGGAAGCAGTGAGCTGAGTTGAGTGGTTGACCTCCTTGGAGACCTTTTATTTGGTGAACTATCTTAGGCCCATATGTGATGAAAACATTTATTGTTGTGAGTGGCAGCAATGAGAATCAAAGCACCTTGAGAAAACTAAATAGGAATGGCCAAAAGCAAGTCAAAATGTTAGAAAAATAATGTTTAAGTTGCTGCTTTTAGGTCAAATCAGTTCACTTAGAATCATAACTCAAATAAATATTGAAAACCTTGGTTTCATGCATCCATCCATCCATTATCTTTACCTTCTTCATCCATTTTGGGTCATCATTTGATTTGATGTTTATTCATTCATTTTAAAAGAACAATACAAGACAGTTTAATCAGATACAAGAATACAAGTAGGATAAAATGAAAGGAGCAGAAAGAAGGGGGTCATGGGGGTCATTGTTGCCCATTTCCAGCAGTCACTGTGTAGAGAGGCAGGAGAAACGCTGGACAGGTCTCCAGTCCATGACAGGGACACAGAGACAAATGAGAAATAACCATTCACTCACTCATTCACACCCAGGGATAATTTAGAGTTACCAATCAGTCTAACATGCATGTTTTTGGTCGGTGGGAAGAAACTGGAGTACCAGTCAGACCATCCAAAATCTGAAAGTTCCTCTGAGTCTTTTTTTAAAAGTATGAAATAAACCTAGCAAGGCTGACTCAGGACCTCTGGATTGATTATTTGTTTAAATGTTTCGGCTTTCATCAAAAGGGATGAAAAAGGGACTTAATCACGCTTCTGATTGAAGAAGCCGCTTTTTGATAAATTACTAAATGTTTCAACAATAAGAATCCATCCAGAGGACCTGACTGAACCTTGGTAGATTTATCTACCTAGATTATTAAGCATGCATCAGGATATAAAATAAACATATCCCCCAATTTTAAAATGGACTCGACCATTACATGCCTGTTTTCCAGACATTTGGGGAAGGGGTTTTGTGACTAAACAGTGTTTAAAAATTATCTAAGACTAGGTATAAGCACTGTATTTTACAGTCCTGGGGATGTAATGCCACTGATGGTATCAGGTTAAGCACATTCACCCCACACGCCTCACCCCCCATGATTCATGTAGGAGGATTATGAGTGGAAGGTACAGCCCATTGCTTTCTAATAACATCCTCTAATCTTTTGCCAGCTGCCCTTGAGGGTGTCCACTCAGAAAACATTGCAACTTTTCACCTTCAATAAAGCGCCTCCTCCTCCTTCTGCTTCATCTTTTCCCAGGTAAAGGAGGGGTCTATGCCCCACTCCATCACAAGGATTGGACAGGGTTGGCCCTGTAGCTGGCTGTGGAGGAGAAACCCATTTTTATCCCTTATCCTGTCAGATGAAATTAGCTGTATACAATCCCAACCTTTCAACTGAACCACCTATTACTGGTCGTAACACTGTTGGTATGGTTTTCTATTTTCTTGGAAGGTTCTCTTGACTCCCATTCTCCCTCCACTACATCACGTTCACTCCTTTTCACACACAATAGCCTTGGGGGGCATGATGTGAAAAGTTGAAATCACCTCTCTCCTTCTGTGTCAGCCATTATTATCATGGAGCAGGTGGATTAGCATTCAGAGCAACCTTTAATCCTACCCACTGTGCACGTTAGCGTCCCACATTTCTCTGCTTTCAAACGAACCCATTTTGTGACTTTTATTCCAAACACTTTCATCACCCATTACCCTGATCTGTCCATCACAAGTTCACAAGACTAGACTTTAAACCCTATCATCATTTGTATTCATCATATTTTCAATTTCTCCCACGCTCTCACTCCAGGATGCGGCATAATGAGTTTTGTGCTTAGATAGTGTTGTAGGGTTTCCTTTTCCAATTAGCACCAAGTCATTTCTCCAGAACTAATCCCCAGCCCTGCATATAGCCAGTTCCCCCATCTTTGATTTAACGCTTGGTGTAAATCGAGGGAGTTTGAGGTGCAGCCATGTTGGAGAATCCCCATGGCTCACAATGTGTTTACCTCCTGTTTGCCCACCCTCACAGGTTTAGTGCTGGTTTATGAAGCATGGTATGAAATAAACCCTTTTCTGTTCCCCAACAAAGATTGGTGGCACAACTTGCACTTGACTCTGGGAGCTCCACATTCAGGGATGAGGACTTCTGGAGATGTGCTTAAGACAAAGTGGGAAACAGCAGAGGAATGTTATTTTTTGTAGGAGAAGTTATGTGAAGAAAATTTCAGGAAATAACCATAAAAACTGCAGGCTCACTTACATTTTCTTTAAAGAAGCCATTTGAGGTGGATAAAATCAAGTATACATTATCCAAGTCATCTGGACGGTTTCTTTTTGTTGAAACATTTCATATTTCATCCAAAATACTTCATCAGTCCGTGGAGCCACAACAAACTCAGTCTTATAAAGATCACCTTCTCATTGTGGATTAACCAGTTTGATGGTGCTCGGGTGGTTTCTGTAATTTGTCCTCTCTCGCGCCAACTCATCTGAGGCAGTCCAGAGGATCTGATTTAACTTTGTTGGATTTTTATATGTGGATTACTGAGCATGAATTAGAAAGTATGCATTACGTTTGTGTTTATTCCTAAAATACCCAGAGTTCCAAATGAGACATAATAAATGAACAAATGGAAAAAAGGCAAGTGATTTGTTAAAAAATAGTGATTGTACAGTAACACAGGAGGGAGTTTATTTTTATTTTCCTTTCAGCTTCTCCCTTCGTCAGGGGTCGACACAGCGAACTAGTCGCACAAAGACTTGGCAATTTTTTTTTTTATGCCGGATGCCCTTCATGACACAACCACAGACCACTGAGCTACCACAGCCCTCTGTGTGGAGCAGAGAGCTGATATGTAGGGTTCCCGGGGGAGCAGATGGTGTGGGTTAAGGGCCGTGCTCATGGGCCCAGAGTGGGGCAGATGAGGGTGGAGACAGGTGTGACTGCTTCACTTATCCCACCCACATATTTTTTAAATGTTGTTGGTACTGGGGCTTGACCCTGCGATCTTTCGATCACAAGCGCACCTTCTTAACCTCTGCGACAGCACTCCCACAACAAGAGGGAGTTTATGTTCTTCTCTTTTAGGTTTGGATTTTGTACCGGGGGATTCCAGGATGGTGGAGCAGACCAAGGATACAAGGTAAGTGAAAGATGGTGAGAGAGCAGGATGAAACTTAAGGCTGGATGGCAGGTATTCAGTTGTTGTTATTGTGCTGTTTAGATGGCTGATGTAGGAATCCAAGGAGAACTCAGACACTGGGGATTTTGATTTGATTTGATATTTATTCATTCATTTTAAAAGAACAATACAAAACAGTTTCATCAGATACAAGAATACAAGTAGGATAAAATGAAAGGAGCAGAAAGAAGATGAAATCTTATTATATCTGCCCCTTATTTCACAGTTTGTTCAACCAATGATAACCTTCAAACTACATCACAAAATGAATAACTCTACTTAATTTTTCTAACTGTAATACACAAACTACATCACAAAATGAATAACTCTACTTAATTTTTCTAACTGTAATACACAAACACACTAAGCTACATCATAAGTACAACATAAGTGTAATACACAAACACACTAAGCTACATCATATATAGTTTTTGAGCAAGTCCTTTTTGACCTTTTTCTTAAATGTATACATTGATTTTTCATTTTTAACATCACTCTCCAGAACATTCCACAATCCATCTCCCTGAATTGAGGTAGACCGTCCCTTTAAGCTGGTTCTGAATTGTGGTTTGATGAATATCTCTGTCCCTTTGAGATTGTAATAACTTTGTCTTTTTATACAATTTCTTTGGATATTTAAAGGTAATGTGTTATTATGAGCCCTATACAATCAGGGATCAGGCATTTGTGTGAGGCAGAACCAGGATGATGAGGAAGAGTTTTGAAGAACACAAGGAGAAAACAGGTTACACCAAGAATCTGAGCAAGCAATAGGGCCAGACATGGTACCACGAATGGGACGATGTTCCATTGGAGTCTTGTTGGTACAAACAGCTGGTAGCCGCATCAGCTGACAGGAAACAGCTGAACATAATCAGCTCTGTCCTGCCACTCAGGAGCTGCAACAAAGCAAACCCTACAATCCCTATGGTATGATTTAAGATCATAACAATCAGCTGGTAGCCGCATCAGCTGACAGGAAACAGCTGAACATAATCAGCTCTGTCCTGCCACTCAGGAGCTGCAACAAAGCAAACCCTACAATCCCTATGGTATGATTTAAGATCATAACAATTATTCAATAAGAATCAAGTTTAACTTGTTTCCAGACATGATTTTAAAATAGAACTTCCTTCCATTGGACATAATTGGCTAGCATTGGCTAGTGATCAAACTAGCGTTGTAGTACTCGAGACTGGTCTTGGTCTCAAGACTTGTCTCAAGACCACTTTTTGATGGTCTTGGTCTTGTCTCGGACTCGACCGCTTATGGTCTCAGTCTTGTCTCGGTCTTGGACATTGAGGACTTGGGATTTTTTTCAAGACCAGTCAAGACCACAACTGTGGAAATATCAATAAATTACCAGAATATTTTCCAGTTTATTTGTTAACATCCTTGTTTTAATTGGATACAAAACGTACTGGTTCAAATCCAAGCGATATTGCGACTCATTGCTAAATTTGTGGTTTTGTTACAGCTGTCATGCCCACCCCCTTTCACTCGCATGCGTCACTCCCAGTGTTGCCAGATTGTGGGCGGTTTTCATTCCGATTTTGGGGGGAACTCTGGGAAGATTTTTGTTGGATTGTTGCATTTTGCCACATACAGGTGGTCCCCGACTTACGAGCGAGTTCCGTACTTATGAGTTGCTCGTAAACCGAAAATTCGTACCTCGGAACGGCCCGCAGTGGCTATCTCGTAAAACCGGAACTTTGCTCGCAAATAGAAAAAAGACGCTAGCGCTACGGCGCACACCCGTTTATCAACATGAGACTGAACAAGCGTACATACTGATCCTTAAACATGCACAACACTTTATTTACAAGCAGTTAGCTAGCACATTACACCACACATTCATCTATAAACACATACCTGTACAGTTTTTTCTGTACAACAGTGCTTTTCTCCGCCTTTTGTTTTCACACGACAGACACGTCGTCTCTCGCCCCCCCCTCCGCGCGCTCTATGTGCAGTCAAAGTGCAGTGCAACTGTCTAGTCCAGACAGAAAGGACTGTTAGTATCCTAACTTCATACAGAAAAAGTTTTAATAACTTACCGAAAGCCGTCTGCTTGCGCCGCCTTCAGCTG
>JBBPBX010005720.1:0-41681 GCA_038048925.1 Garcialebias charrua | reverse complement strand
ATAATCTCGTAAAGTTGAACGCTCGTAGGTCAGGGCGCTCGTAAGTCGGAGACCACCTGTATTTTTAAATTACCTTGGCTTGTACTGATGTGCGTTCATGTTCAAATAGTAAATATACTGTAACAATATATTGATTGGGTGGATTTTTTTTTTGTGATGTGGCAGTTTTAACAGATTTTTGGGCTGGAAAACCATGACTATCTGGCAACACTGGCCCTCACCAAGAAAGTGCGAAGTAATTGTCTGGGAGTGGGAGAAGATGTCTCCCAAATTATTAGTTACAAAGTTTGGAAATTTTAATCACAAAGAATATACTTGTAACTAATATGCAGTTATGTAACTTTTTAAAGATGTATATCTACTAATTTATTGAAACCACTGTGCAACTATATGGTTATCCTTTGTCTTGAGTTCAGACTTGTGAAGAATGTTTTGCTACTTCAGATTTTTAAGGCTTGGCATGCGATAAAAAAACAACTTCCGATTTAACAGTTGTGTAATTTCATTGTTGAAACAGGTCACTGAATGTCTGATTTCTTTGTTATGTAGCTTTGAAATTATATAAAAGCAGATATATTCATTCAAAAGCAAACAAAGTTGCAGTATGTAACTTTTATAAAAAATATATATAATAAAAAATATTTTATTTGAGATCTTGGTCTCGACTTGTTCTCGCCCTCCCTTGGTCTCGACTTGGTCTCAAACCCTAAAAGTCTTTGTCTTGTCTCGGTCTCGGTACACTCTGGTCTGGGTCTTGACTTGGTCTCGGGTTAGGTGGTCTTGAACACAACACTAGATCAAACACATTATTCTTAGGCTTAACTGGTCAAGTTGAAGATGGACGGATTCAAAGAGTGGGTGAATTGGTCAGTTTTTCTTTCAACCAGTTTACACATAAGTTAAGAGGAACTTAGTTTAGCTCCTAGAAATAAGAACCAAAGAGCTGTTTGTGCATTAAACTGCTTTTGTTGCAAAAACTAAACTATTGCCATCCCTGTAGTGTGATGTGTTGCTGTAAAATCAGTAGTTCCTTGGTTATACTGTTATGTGTAAAAGTGTGTGAAGTATATACTGTATACTGTATATAGTATAGTATATGTATATAAGTACAGTCCATTTCCATGTAATGTTTTTACATGTGCCTGTAATCAAAATGTCAGTGCCCAAGTGTCTTAACTCTGGTTAGCATTTGAACAGATCAAGTGTAATCCAGATCATCCAGAGTATATGCACAGCAGTCTTAAAGTGTGACTGTGCTAGCCTCATATTACACTTTAGTATGAAATTTAGTAAACATTTAAGGCTCAAAACACCTTTAGTTTCCCCATTGTCCTGATCCTTAATGCCTGGCAATGTATAAAACCAAGCAATGAAAATGAGATTTTAGTATGTTCAGTAATCTGCATTTATTATCATGGATATTTATAAAATAATGAAAACATTAATTGTGTCTGGTCATGGAAAATACAAATCTCTTTCAACCCCTAGCTTTCTATGCAATCCTTTCATTTACCGTTAATAATAAAACCCATCGGGGTAGAAAACATTCAAAATGCAAATTGGTAACCTACAAGCCCACCTTAAACACACACACACACATACAAACAATAGTCTATTTATCAGAAACAAATACTTATTATAATTAGATGGGAGAACAGTACTGAAAAATCAATTTTTGTTGATACAGACCACTAAAGCAAAAAGCAAAAGCATGTCAATGCATTATTTATTAACCACTTGTCAAAACAGATCATGCAAGACAGGCCATTGAGCCAAATAGTATTATCATGTTGGTTGTACTTATAATTCATGGAAACCAGTCATACATGGTATAACTATGATGTTTGGAATAACAACTTCATTCCCCCAAAAAATGCTCTGTTGACTGGACCTCTCAAAATGACCAAACTAAAAAGAGCTTCCATTTTGTTGTTTGTTGCTTTTGTAAATAACTTTTTTTATTTCAATATGATGGTGCCATCAGTTTGTTCAAAATGGGGAAACATTGACAAAATAAAGTGTAAATACCATTCAATTATTGTTATTTTGTCATATTGTTTATTTAAAATAAAAAATCCTGCTTACTTCTTGGCGAAGGCGGAGGCTTTTTCCTCCCGCCCCTTCCGCTGCTTCTTGCGGACGACACAACAGTGGTGGGTCTCATCAGCAACAACGATGAGACGGACTACAGGGATGAGGTGAGCCGCCTGGCCTTGTGGTGCGGACACAACAATCTCACTCTCAACGTGGAGAAGACAAAAGAGATTGTTGTGGACTTCAGGAAGAGGGATGCCCAACATGCCCCTCTGACCATCAACAGCACCACAGTGGAGAGAGTGGACAGCACCAAGTTCCTGGGAGTGCACGTCTCAGAGGACCTGTCCTGGAGCAGGAACACTGCATCACTGGCCAAGAAGGCTCACCAGCGCCTCTACTTTCTCCGCAAGCTGAAAAGAGCTGGAGCTCCAACCCCCATCATGTGCACCTTCTACAGGGGCGCCATAGAAAGTGTCCTGACCAGCTGCATCACGGTGTGGTTTGGTGCATGTACTGCATCCTGCCGAAAGAGCCTCCAGCGTATAGTGAGAGCAGCTGAGAAGATTGTCGGCACCTCCTTGCCCTCACTACAGGACTTACACAGCAACCGCCTCACTCGGAAAGCCCTCTGCATGGCAGGTGATCCCACACACCCACTACACAGCTGCTTCAGCCTGTTGCCATCGGGGAGGAGACTGAGGAGTCTCCAGGCTCGAACCAGCAGACTGAGAGACAGCTCTGTTCATCAGGCAGTCAGGATGCTTAACACTCTGCCAGCTCTGCCCTCCCTCCCACTTGTACTGCCTTAATCACAAAAAAACTTTCACACATTACCACACAACACAAAGTTTTTAACACTGGACTCTGTGTCATCAATACGGGTCATTCANATTCACTCAACTCACGGTCATGTGCTCATTCAGTTTGCACTACTTCTCATATTTGCACTAATGTTTGTATTACATTACTGCCTATAGTCATACTACTGTTTACATTTACTGTTGACATTTATTACTACTGTTTACATTTATTACTACTGTTTACATTTATTACTACTGTTTACATCTAGACTTTTTATATCTACACTACTGCTGATATACAGTATATATTCTTTTTACTAGCCTTATTGCATAATGCCACTTTGTTTCTATACCAATATCAACTACCTCATACATATACTGTGTACATTAACCCCATATGCTGCTTTGTCACTCTTTACAAATGTCAAATGCCAGAACCTTCATTTATTTTATAGATATACTTTTTATACTTTATACTTCGGGACAGTATTACACTCTATTTCATTTTTGCTGTTGGTGAAACTTTTTATACTTTTATACTACTATGGAAAACTACTATGAAAAAACTCAGGACAGTATTACACTCTATTTCATTTTATGATTATGTTTATTAAATGTTGGTGTTTTGGTGTTGGTGAAACTTTTTATACTTTTTTTACTACTATGAAAAACTACTATGCAAAAAACTCAGGACAGTACTAAACTTTTATTATTTCATTTTATGCTTGTTTATTAATTGTTTAGTGTTTAAATGGTTACTGTTGCACCGAGGGACTGAGAGAGAAATGCACTTTCAATCCTGTGTATGTCCTGTACATATTGCAGTTCTGACAATAAAGTTGACTTTGACTTTGACTTTGCTTTGGCTCTTTGTCCTGTGAATCTTTTTAGCAGTGGTGGGCACCGCTAATCCAAAAAATAGTTCCGCTATTTCTAAAGCGCTTAATTTATTTAGGTCCGCAATTTACAAAGCGCTTATGTTTTAGGAAAACTAGCGGAAGCTAATTTTTAAAGCGTTAGTTCAATTCAACACTTGGTAGCCAGCGGATTTGATGGCGAACTACTTTTTTTAATCCAGCAGATTTGACTATTTCGTGAAAATGTTAAGCTCAGGAACCCTTGTGCTATAAAGTCAGCTAAGACATTTTTTTTTAAAGTGTTTATTTAGCTAAATTTAAAGAAATAAAACCATCCCACCAGTGCGCATGCAAATGAAATGGTAAACTACTTTTTAAAATTCCGCAGATTTTACTATTTCGTGAAATGGTTAAGCTCGGGAACCTTAAAGTTATGCACCATAACTCATGTTCCCTGAAGGAAGGGAACGAGGTGCAACATATGCCATGGGAATTGCGCCCCTGAGCGATTACCTGAAGGAATACAATCATGCCTTTTGCGGTTAAGGCGTCAATGTCACGCCAGAGGCCCCGCCCTCTGGGTATTTAAGCGGCTGACACCCATCCATCTTTCTCCAAAATTGCACTTCACTGAGCTTTCAGCATTGAAAAGGGCCAGATATGTTGCACCTCGTTCCCTTCCTTCAGGGAACATGAGTTATGGTGCATAACTTTCAGTTCCATTTCAGTCAAGTTCTCTCGGTGCAACATATGCTATGGGAAAGTAATTCATTCACGCCCTTGAAATGCTCAGTAAAAAGCATGCTAGTGTGAACGTCTACCCTTGACCAGCAGGCATCTCAAGGCTACTTTCTACTGTGTGTTAGAAAGGACAGCCTGAGTGACATAACACGCAGTAACATCCAAACTGTAATGCTTTGCAAAAGTATTTAATGAGCTACAGTTTGCAGCAGCACAAATGTCTGCAACTGGTACACCCTTGAACAATGACCACAAAGTGGCCAAGCCTCTAGTAGAGTGAGCATGCACTCCAGAGGGCACCTGTTGACCTTTGCTACTGTACGCCCTTTTAATGACCTCAGTCACCCAATTTGAGAGGCGTTGTTTTGATAGGGCCTTTCCGGTAACAGGTGTTGCAAAGCACACGAACAGTTGATTTGTTTTTCTCCATTTGGCTGTTCTCTGCATGTAAGTGCGTAAAGCTCGCATGGGGCAGAGAGCCTTCAACCTTTTCTGTTCCTGAATAGGGAACAGGAGCAGGTGGGAAGGAGGAGAGATCAAAGTCCAGACTCCTATGGTTCAAAGTCAAGACCTTGGGGATGTTTGCGGGATTAGGCCTTAAGGTGGCCTTTGACCTGTCAGGGGCGAATCTGGTACACAATGGATGTACAGACAATGCATGGAGGTCACTCACATGTTTCGCTGAGCAAAGGGCCAAGAGTAGAGCGGTTTTATAAGATGATAAATCTATCTTAATCTCGCTCAGTGGCTCGAATGGAGGATCACAAAGAGCCCCCAAGACCAGGCTAAGATCCCAACCAGGGGTCAGGTACCTGCTGGATGGTTTCATTCTTAGCACGTCCTTCATCAATCTTATTATGATTGGATACGCACCAGGTGTCCTGTGTCCCCAACATTCATGACAGGTTGAAATAGCTGATAGGAAAACTTTAATCGTTGAGAAAGAACAACCTTTTTCCAGTAAGTCCTGAAGAAAAGTCAGGAGCTGAGCCAGGTTGCATGAATAAGAAATAATATTTCTTTCTGTGCACCAAGCTTCAAAAATATGCCACTTCTGTGCGTAAAGAGACTATGTTGACATAGCATAGGTATTTTTGGATGGTTTTTACCATATTTTCCGGCAGGCCTGATGCCATCAGCTTGTTCTTTTCTGCCAACAAGCTGACATTTTTAACAGCTCTCAGCCTAAGCGGCTATTCTACTTCTTCTGGTAACATAGTTTGACCCTGAAGAAGAGTAGTTGGTGTATCCAGTTCCCCTCCAAGGTCCCTGGAAGTTGTAACCCCCTGGGGGGCAACCAAGTTGGGGTGAAGTCCTTTTTGTCTATGTGCTACCAGGCTGCTCTGATCGAGAGTGATCGAGGGCAGATGCAACCTGCCGTCTTTATTAGACATAAGTGGAGATGAATGTCTATTTTCTCTCTCCTTGTTTAGGGTCATGGGACTGAGAAGCTACGAGTTTTGTAAACAAGCAGATCTCCTGACCCCAATCTGTTTCCTGGATGGGTCTAGTTTACTGGTCCTCAGCCTTACTAGAGCGTTGGAACCAGACAAACCTGCCGGGGTCTGTGTTTCACCCGTTGGGGGAATATTGTTTAAGAGCAGAGCTGAACCAGCACAGTGAGAGAGGTCACGTGCTGCCGGATCACTGCTTGGACAATGCGTGTTGCCCATTAATGATAAAGGGACAGCTGCAATGTGAGAACGTGGAGATGATTCTTTGTGCTTGGTAGACTTTAAATTGTTTGGTGATAGAGAGCCCAGTTCCCTTCGAATAACAGGAAGAGGAATCTGATTCAGCTCTGATTTGTTTACACACACGGCAGTTTGAACACAATTGCCTTTGTGAAGGTGTGAAGCTTGTGGTTGCCTGTGGGCTTCTGACATGGCCTCCCAGTCATTAGATTCTGTTGGCGCACCTCCCTGATGCGCAGACATGTCATGTGTTTGTTTGGTTACTGTATTGACCGCCCCGTCGTTTACAATGGAGTGGAGGCTGGAGCACGTGACCCCCTCACCTGTCTCCATGAGGGGTCGGGGGCCTGCATGCAGATGCCTCTGTGCCTGTCCACTACAGACGGAGCAGAGGCACCCTGCCGGGGCTCATTGATTAGGCTAACATCCCGTGAACCGTGAGGGAGGGGAGGAGACGCCCCCTCCCTTTATGACGGCTGGCAGGCCAGAGGGACCTGTTCTGCTGAAGTTACTTGTGGTTTTTTTGAGAGTCAATAAAACAGAGAGGGACTGTTTTTTTTTAGCTTTATTCGTGCTTATGTGTAATGACATATATGCCTTTATGTCACTCACAGCAAGAAAAACATGATTTGTGCATGCAACAGAGTTACCAGCTTTTTGTACCGTGCTACAAATAAAGTCTGGACATGAAGAGATCATTTCCCGTACCGCGTGGACGGGTGATCGTGTAAAGTCAAGACGTGAACCTGGTTCATCAAGCATGCTTTTGTCTGGTGTCCCGGTTCACCGAGGAGGCCCTGTGTCTGACCGCCTGGCGGGGGACAAACCTGTTTTTGTTCCATGTGTGTTCGGTGCGAGGTGAACCCGGCGGTGGTCTCTGCCGATGCTCATCCTCGTATGTCGGCCGCTTCTGCGGTGGGGCACGCGTTGCCGAGCGGTGTCGAGGCTGCGCAGGTCTGCCTCCAGCAGACTCCCTGGGGGGGGGAAGCTTCTCCTGGGAATGCCCACCCGGAGAGCTTCAGCCTGTTTGCGCCTTTGGTCCAGCTTGGTCTGAATTCGATCCAAAGCTTTCCCAAACAATCCCGTCGGTTCTATCGAGTGGTGGAGAAAAGGCACCTTTTGTCCCTCGGGGAGATCAGTTAAAGTCATCCACAGATGGCATATCACGATGACCACTTTTGCCATGTCTCTACCTTGAGCAACAGCGGCTGTCCCCATCATGCGGAGCACGAAGTCTGTTGCCCTGTGGTCTTCATCCAGCAAGTCAGCGGCAGCTTGCTTGTCCGTCGTTACCTGGAACTGTTGCAGCTTTTCAGCCAGGTAAGCCTGCATCAACGCGGACGCGTTCATGGCACGCGCCGCGAGTCCCTGAGCTCTGTAGCATTTCTTGAGCAGAGAAGCTGAAGCTCGACAAGCTTTGCTGGGAAGTGTTGGTTTTGTCCCGGATGACTTGGGAGCCAGGTGAGAGGCCAGTGTGTCCTCAATTTGAGGCACGTTGGCTATTCCCACCTCATCCACCCCGTCCACGTCAAGGAACTGTGAGAGTGGTAAGAACATGGGAGCTCTGGGCTGAGGCCAGGTGCGAGTTAGTTCTGTTAAGATGTCTGGAAACACAGGCATCCTTTGTCTCGTGGCGGCCTGCTGCTTTGAGTAAAAATAGTTTCCTGCCAGTCTCGTGACCTGTTGACGAGGCGGAGGCGCTGGCCATGGGATGTGTAGCGCGTCCGTTGCTCTGTGGCACAGGTCGAACAGAGCAGGGATGGAAAAGTCAGTTTCCGGGAGAACAGGTACTGGTAGGTTTGGGAGAGGTCTTCTCCCTGTTCCTCGAATTCGATGTCTGCGTCCTCCGCGGAAATTTTTTCTGAAGCCGAAATTGAGATCTTGTCCTCGTTCATCATGCCTCGAGTGTCGAATTTGACTGTTAAGTCCACCATAGGAGCCAGCATGTCAGGGCTGTCACCCCATTTGACATGTGTGCTGTCGTGCAGAGCCATGTTCTCAAGCTCTGGCGTGGGAATGAGGGGCTTGGTGGTGTCTGGATCTGCTGGCACTGCTTGGACGCCCATGGCCTTGGCGACGAGGTCAACCCAGTGCTGCAGCACCGCCTCCAGCATATGGCTGCAGTGTGGGCAAATGTTGGGCATATCCAGCGTTGTTTTTGCGTGTAACATTCCCAAGCAGACGGGACAGGCCTCATGGGTGTCCGTCGCTGCGAGGGAGAAATCGCATCCGCTAGGACAGGCGCGCGAAGTTGGGCTCGTTGTCCTGCTGGTTTTCCTTGGAAGTCTTGTCTTTTGCTTTCCTTTCTCCGGAGGCATGTCCGAGATAAGGCGAGTGAGTCCTTCCAGAATCCTTTTTCTTTTTTAATTTGAGACGTCTCCTCCGTCGCGTCTCTTTCACTGGCTAGCCCGTTACGAGTTAGCAGGGGTAGCGGTTGTGACGCAGTTAGCGCCGTCGAGCGAAGCAGTCTGTGGAGAGAGGAGAAGAAAATACTTTGGGGTTAAGAGAAAATGTGCCTACTAGCTTTCGCTAGTCCAGCAGTACGCAGGAATAATTCTCTGTACGCTCTGTGTAGGGAGCAAGCTCACCTCTGGTTGAGCGATGAAGCAACAGAGAAGTCCCGCGAAGAGAGGTAGTTCAGGTTTAAGCGAGGTGAAGGGCAAAAAAGAGAAAGATGGATGGGCGTCAGCTGCTTAAATACCCAGAGGGCGGGGCCTCTGGCGCGACGTTGACGCCCTAGTCGTAAAAGGCATTATTGTATTCCTTCAGGTAATCGCGCAGTGGCACAATTCCAATAGCATATGTTGCACCGAGAGAACTTGACTGAAAGGGAACCTTGTGCTACAAAGTCAGCTAAGAAATGTATTTTTTCTCAGCAAAGAAATAATTGTTTTTACCGTGTTTTCTTGTAAAGTCCTTTGTGTGGGCTCGCTTCTTTGGCCGGCCGCCATTTTGAGCAGGGCAAATGAGGCACTGACGCGTCACGTAGGCCGCTGAGAAACAGCCATAAGTTCACCCTCCATGTTAAAAACTCTTCGTCTGACTCTTCGAAAACAAGCAATAAGGCTGCAGAGTAACACACTGGCTGCTAACTGCTATATAGAGAGAGCGCTCTCTCTAGCCAATAGGGCCCCTTAGGGCGGGCACCGCTTTTTTTTCACGGACCACATCCGGCGCTGACCGGATGTGGTCCGTGAGCAGTCGTCCGGTTGATTTAAGAGCCCGTAAATAAGTTTTTTTTTCGTTTTTACTGATAGATAATTAGTTATTAGCGGTACTGCATTTTAAATAAAAATAACGCAAATCCGCTTATGAATTATAAAAGTTAGTCAATCCGCTATAGCGCTAACAAATTGTTTAGGTCCGCTATCAGCAGCTTAGCGCTTTAGCGGACTTTAGTGGGCTTGTGCCCACCTTTGCTTTTTAGAGCCTCTCTTTGCATATCGTCTGAATTGTAAATGATGGATCTGGTCAGCCAGTCTCACTGACTGTAGAAACGTTTCGTCTTGCGTCCAAAAGACTAAGGAAGTCTTTCGGACGCAAGACGAAACGTTTCTACAGGTTTTTTTTGCTTTGTTTGGTTTTGTTTTTTGAATGTCCAAAGGACCAGACTTAGCTTTTTTAGATTTTTCTAACTGGATTATTGAGCATGCATCAGGGTGTAAGGAAGTTAGAAATCAACGTACTTGTAGTCAGCCTGACCCAAAACAAATGCTGTTATCTGAATCTGGCTCTGTGTCAGCTTGGAATGCTGACTATCTCAAATTCTCCAGGATGTTATGTGAACAAGATGCTCTGCTCCCACTACCTGTTCCCTTCCCGAGGACATCTAACCCACCACCGTTTCTGGCCTGTGTGATGCTTTTTTTTTGTGCCAAGTTTTTTTGCAACTTCAAACTGTGTCCTGTTAAGGACGGAGTGTGATTTATGATTTCTTAATTTTATTTTTTTACCCTCTCTTCCCTTGTGTTCCCTTTTCTTGTGTAGCGAAAAAGGCAGTGCCTCTCATGAAGGATGCAGCCTCAGATACCCAGTCTACCCTGGACAGGCTGCACTGAAATTAAATTTTGTTGTGTTTCTGTGCAATATCAGCAAAGCTGTTTCTGATTATTGGATGCACTTGTTTGTGAATGGTTCATGATAATTAGCTCAAGTATGTATATTATGAGTTGTGTTTAGGGCCAATATGTAGCCCAGAAGGCTTTTAGTTTGTTGACTGTATGTACATATGCACATGCTCAACAGCGTGTGGAAGGGACACCAGGATGAACATGATTGCAGCTTCAGAGGTAGTGGGACGCTAATTCCGGCTACCCACCAGACGCGTTTCGGCCAGCGGAAGCGGCCGGTTTACATTGAAAGTCTATGTGGAGACGCGTCGAGGCGCGTTGAATCGTGAAGTGGCGCGTTTTGAATGTTTGAAGCGGCGCAGCGGCATACGGGAGTTCATTTCCGCGCACGCGCGTATCTGAAGCAACCTACACGCCCAGCCGCCAAGGGTCAAATATTTGAACTTTCGACGCTCGACGCGTCACAGCAACCAATCGGGAGAGACTCTGCTATGTGATAACGCGATGACAATGGGACTTTTTCTGGACTTTTTAAACTTACCCCATCGAGCCTCCATGAACAAACCAGCCTCCGGTAAGAAACTTGACATGTTTAACAGTTGCTGCTGTCCGCTCGAGCGTATGATCACCCCAAACATAAAAAAAAAAACGTTTTAATCTCAACAAAGACTTTTGGAGCTGCAGTTCGGCTCGTTGAAAACCCACTTAAGTAGTAACGTGGCTCACGTACAGCTGATTTTGTCTGCCCGGTGTGCAAGAAACAACCGGAAAAGGACCCAGACCCCCCCTCCTCTGCCTCCTCCCAGGGCGCGTCATCAGTGGCGTCTTCAGTGGCTGTGTGAAAGTGACAAGCGGCCAAAAGGGGGCGGCAGGAGCGTTTCGACGCGTCCAGTGGGTACCCGGCATAATTGGGACTCTGATTGTTAGAATACAGTAATCATTTTTATTATGTTCCTTTTACAAAGTTTTATACTCAGGTTTCTCTTGAGTTTACTTTTATGGTTTTCTCTTATGATCATTTTATTTCATGTCTTATTCAGTGGAAAGTTCCAGAGAGGAAGTTTGATGTATTTCCAGGGGCTGCCGTGGTGTAGTGGTAATGGCAGTCGTCCCCTGATCGGAAGGTTGGAGGTTCGAATCCCGCGTCCGCCCACCATGTGTTGTTGTGTCCCTGGGCAAGACACTTAACCCCGAGTTGCTCCCGGTAGGTCTGGATGGCGCCTTGCAAGGCAGGCTGCCACTACCGGTGTATGAATGTGTGTATGAATGGGTGGATGGCTGGTATTGTAAAGCGCTTTGGGGCTCCTCACAGGGGGCTGGAAAGCGCTATATAAATAAGCTCCATTTACCATTTACCATTTTTTAACCTTTAAACCGCCAAACTTGTATAACAACTTGCAAAAACATGTTGTATTCCAGTTTGCCCTTCCTTTGGAAACAGACTGTGACTCACTGCTAAAAAATATGTAACCATTCTTTGTGAGAGTACAGCACTTCTGCAGCCCGGACCCAAATCACCCACATCTGCAGGCCAGCCCATTGATGAGGATCCTCCACTACTTAAGGCTGCAGACAAGCTTTATATCCTGCTGGAGCATTAACTAGTGATTCATGCTTAACTGTGTCTTCACATGCCTCCGTGTGCTGACCTTCTAGGATTCCAGCACCTCCTTGTGTTCATTGCCCTCCATCTACTGGCCTGCCAAAACCTGTGTCTCTTCCTGGAGCCTTGTGGGATTGAATCCGAGACCTGGACCTCCCCTCAGCCTGTTAGATAAGAAATGTCTATTTAAGACCCTGTTTACACGGACACTGTGGGGGGGAAACGGATGTTTTGGGTATGTTAATTAGGTGAAAAGTTTTGCGTTGACATGGATCCGCTCGAATTTCCCCCCTCCCTCATGCCCCCCCTTTCACCAACTGCGCATGCGTGCCGTGCTGTTGAACCTTCACCCACTGTGCATGTGTGCTGCCTCACTCTGCTGCTGGCAGACTGCTACGTTCTTCTGGGCTAAAAGTTGAGCTAACAACAAATTAACAACAAGCTAAAGCTGGATTTTGGATAATAGTCGACAGATTTGACACCAAGCGGGACCCGCTTCATCTAACAAGCTGCACACCAGTTGCTGAGCGGACATGAACCGAGTGACCATGCGGATGATGTCGGACTTTCCTCCGTGAAAAACAGCTGACTTACAGCAGGTAAATTAACATTCTTAATATAATGTTTGCTTGTGTTCACTTTGAGCAAACAGCAACGGAGTTTTTATTTATTTATGCTAGGTGGAGAAGCTGTCGTTCCAACAAACAGGCAGACCGGTTCTGATGGGGTCCAGGGGCCTCATGTATCAACCGTGCGTGCGCACAAAAACATTGCGCACGTCACTTTCCACGCAAAACCCCGTATGTATCAAAACTGAACTGAACGTGAATATATGCGCATCCAGGTACATATCCACGCAAGCTCCCGAGCAGGCGTACGCACGTTTCTGTGGTTCTTGTTCCTTTGGCGACACTTACAGGTGTTTCAGAGAAACTGAAGCCCCACAGTCTGTGGTTGACTTTAAGAGCGGCTTGAAGACCTTTCTTTTCAACCGAGCATACTTTACTCCTCATGATTCTACTTTTGATCTTAGCTGATACTGTTGTTGATTTTAATTGTTTTATTATTTGTCTTATTGACATTCAAATATGTTGCACCTTGTAGCACTTTGAGATTTCCATTAATGAAAAGTGCGTTATAAATTGAATTCATTATTATTATTATTATTATTATTATTATTATTATTATTATTATTATTAACTGTTCATGATGTGAAAATGATTAATATTCCCTCCAAACACACGATTAACAAGTATTACATCCACATGACGCAGTGAAATAAAGGACGCGCAAAGTTGTGCCAAAAATAAATTTAACAGGAACGGATTCATTCAGCCTTACTGGAGAATATAATAAATAGTGTAACACGCAGAGCATTTATTTAGAAACAGATATAATTTTCTGATCTAGGATATGGCTTATCAGCCGTTTTCAGAAATAATCATTTTTCAGTTTGGCACTGCTGCTGCGCTCTGGGGAGCCGTGCATCACGCGTGCATACAGAAGCAGCGGTCAAACTGTTCCACAGAGGGAGCTGCAGGTCGATCGGGACTGTGCAGTCCAGTCCACACAAAGCCGGATCATGTCCAATGGAATGTCTCATCCATATGATTCCAAAGGCTGAGTGGTCGCGCTTGGAGCGCGCCGCGCGCACCCTCACCGGTGTTGACACGGCAGCTGGAGGTGATTCATTATCTGCGTTTATTGTAGATTTCTCCAAAATGACACGTGAAAGTACACCTTATATAACTTGTAGGAGAGTAAAAGCTTCACAGACAGACTGCGCACAGGGCTGCGGGGCGCGCAGCGTCTGGAGACGCCAACATCACGTGATGTCATGAAATGTCTCCACCAAGACGCACAGACTCGTTTCTTCACATCATCTACATAAACAAAGATCTATGTTCTAGCAAACATCCAAGTAAGTTCCTCTGTGTTTACAGTAATAATGGTAATAAACTCGTGCGCAAAGTTAATATTTCCACACAGAATGAATGAATGAGCCGGTTCGCGCACCACAGCAGGGTGCGCATACCGACACACAATCACTCGTTCTTTGCATGATGAACACATTTTATTACTATTCTTACTTAGGATGTTTGTCCTCACTCATATTATATTAAATTCATTATTTTCCCGAATCTAGAAATGATTTCTGATCGCGCAGGGATCAAACAAACATGTCCTTCACACATGCAGGAAGTAATTTGCATCTGTTTAACATATGTAAATGAAGGCGTGTCAGGGGAGGTGTCTCACGTGCGCTCAGTTCCACGTCAATTGTGATGTACAAAAGGAATGTGCGTGGATTCAGGTGTACGCTCAGTTTGATACATCCGGATCCTTTTGTGCGTGCACACATTTCTGGGTTTGACCGTACATCACTTTTCAGTGAGGAATCCACGCAAGTCTTTGATACATGAGGCCCCAGATGAACACACAGCAAGATCCAGTTCATTAATGTATTAACAGTTTGGTTAACATGTTTTAATAGTGTTCAGTTTAATTCTCAGTGTTTGTGTTACGTACAGTTTGTGGTGCTGAATAAATAAATAAATAAAAAATAAACCTGGTGTCTTCATTTCAACATGCAGCACGTTACGCATTGTTTAAAAAACGTAATGAGTCCAGATAGATACTGTAGTTCAGATAATCTCCCACGCCAACATAAATACTGTTTATTATTGTTAAACTGTTATTAAATAGCACATTTATTATGTTATAGTGTAGCGTCCAGTCAGCCTCCATTGTTAGAAATGCCGGCTGTCCGCGCGTGCATGCGGCGCGCATGTGTTCAAACAAAAGCTCAGCGGGAGATGTTTACATTATCAACGGGGGGTCAGCGAAAAACCTCCACCTTGAGCGTGGATCAGAAAAGATTCGGATTCAAAGAGCCCCCCTCTTTTGAATCCAGTGGTGTCGTGTCAACGGCAGGCAAAGACAAAGAGAGAAAGGAGCGGTTCCACTCAAAATACGCGCCGTGTAAACAGGGCCTAAATCCTCAGCCTCTATTGCCCCTTTTCCACCGGTCAGCTCGGGTCGGTTATTGCGTAATATGTGCGTCGCAGACACCCACTTTACGCCATCTCCACCGGATATTCCGAGCTGCCCCGCACCAGATTTCTGGTGTGGTTTCTGAGCAGTGAATACCCGCGCTGATGCGCGCCGGGAGGAGGAATGTGAGGAATGTGTGTGGACTGAAGCTGCTTTCACTGAAGCGAGGGAGCGAACACGGAAGTACTGTAAATGATTAACATGGTAAAAACAATTATTTGTTTTTAAAATTATAGCAAAGATGGGTCTTCAGCTGAACGTGTCATTAATAAATTCACGTAGTGCTCAAAACTGCAGGATTTTAAACACTAGGATCGCTGTGCGCACGCGCATGCGCACGGCTGTATTTCCTTAAAATGTAGCTAAATAAACAGATATAAAATATATATTTCATAGCTGACTGTTTAGCAGGAGTGTTCCTGAGCCTAACAGCTCCTTAATAATGTCACGTAGTGGTCAAATCTGTAGGATCGTCACATGTACGCGCGCGCGAGTCGGGAGGCTATTTTTCATTAAAATGTAGCTAAATAAACAGATATAAAAATATATTTCTTAGCTGACTGTTTAGCAGGAGTGTTCCTGAGCCTAACAGCTCCTTAATAATGTCACGTAGTGGTCAAATCTGCTGCATTTAAATTGTTTTGTTTTGACTTCTTCCAAACCTCAGAAAATAAATGATAAAAAAAATCAAATTTTATTTCAAATAACTCCAACAGGTTACTGTTTGTACATTCATTCATTCATTCATTCAACCTTTATTTAGTCAGGTAATTCTCATTGAGCCTCGAGGGCTCATTTACAAAATCGACCTGCTACAAACTAAAGAATGATGAACAGCAATGATAGAATTTCCTTAAACAACAAACAACAGAAAATCATAAGAGAGAAATACAAAGTGAAATACAAATTGAAATGCAAAGTATCAAAACTAGCAAAACACCACAAGGTAGATGTACAAAATCAAAAACAAGAACATATCTGCAATGGTTTTTGCCAGGATTCCAAAAGATTCTTAAAACCATTTAGAGAGGTCAGGGCTGAGAGCTTCACATCTTTTTGTAAGATATTCCAGGAAGCAGGAGCGGAGTAGGAGAAGGCCCTTTTTCCAAGCTCAGTCCTCACTGACAGAACACTGCAGGTGATCATATCTTGAGAGTGCACGATGTAGCTGCACTCACGCAAAGACTTGTAGGAGATGTAGGAAGGCAGCAGACCAAGAAGAGGTGAAAATGTACCAGTGGAAGAGTGCGTGAGGATAATGATGTCCAGTTAACCAGTGAATACAGGGTGCAGTGGTGGGTATGATAATCACAGCCAGTTATGAATCTTAGAGCACCGTGGTAGACAACATCCAACATCTGCAGGGTGCTTGTAGGAGCGTTCATGTAGATAATGTCACCGTAATCAATGGAGGGGAGGAAAGTCACAGATACAAGGCGTTTCCTAACATTCAGTTAGACATGATCTGTTTCTGAAAAAGAAACCCAGTTTAACTTTCAGTTTCTTTACTAGGTTTTCCACGTGGAGTTTAAAAGAGAGATGTGAATCGACCAGGATACCCAAATATTTATAGGAATCAACAAACTCAATTGGGACACCATTTGAGGATAAAATCAGAGGAAGATCTGCAGGGACCGACTTCCTACTTGAAAAAACATCCCTTTTGTTTTATCAGCATTTAGGACAAGTTTGAGACGGAACAGATCTGACTGAATGGTGTCAAAAGCGGATTGCAGAAACTGGAAAGCCTTAGCTACTGTTTTAGCTTGGCAGTAATGAACATAAATAAACATACATGAACATCTTGTGATTATATTCTGTTAGTAAAAAAAAATCTGCACAGAAGGGGTACAAAAAAGCTGTGGAAACAGAACTAGATGTGACCCGACCCGAATTGAGCCGATCTGAGCTGATCTGATCCGACCCAAGCCGAGCGGTGGAAAAGGGGCATTAGTGGAACCTCTCTGATTTATATCCTTGCCCCTTAGGACTCCAATGGATCATCATTGTACATTTTAATATCAATCTCTGAAAATAAACACTGTTACATTTTCTACATGTGAAGTCTTGTCTCGCTCACTAGTTTTCATACTATCTGGGTTCCTCGAGTTCTGACAGAAAACCTCCAGCCAAAGCAGAACACCAAGAATGAGACCGGGGGTGAGCAAGCTTATCTCCTTTCACAGACGAAACAGATTGACAAGCTTGAGTCAACGTTACAACGAATTCTGTCCCAACAACAGACAGCTGAGTCAACATGAAAGAGGTCAAAGGTATGTTGTACACAATAATTCAACAACTCGTTTCTGTGCTTCCTACAGTCGCAGCTGCAAAGCCTGAAACTAACGTCACCAGACCCACCACGGAGTTAATACCACATACTGTTCCTTAGGTAAATATTAAACCCTCTGATTTTTTTCTCAGGAGACCCAGATCATTGTAGGGGATTTATGCTGCAGTGTCGGCTAGCCTTAAAAAGGGCGCCCCAGCTATATGCTTCAGAAAAAGCCAAAATCACACATTTAATTAGACAACTGAAGGGCTCCTCTCTTTATGTCAAGGCAGGCGGACAACACACAATCGAGTTCTGCATCATCGTGACTTGTACCGGCTGGGAAAAGAAAGCTATCCAAGGTACGTTTCTAAGCTCTTTATCTGAAGAGATTAAGGATCACTTGGCCTTCCATGATGAACCCGAGGATCTTGATGAATTTATTCATCTTGCCATCCGGATTGATGGCTGTCTTCGTGAACAACGGAGAGAGATAAACTACAATTCCTAGTATCACTTCACTTCCGGGTTCTACAGTTTTTGTGACGTTCAGCCCACCTACAAGCCCGAATGGAGGGATTACAACCCCCAGAGACTTTTTGCTGACAGGACTGTCTCTTCACATGGTAGCAAAACAAACTTCTCATCCACATCAGCAACAGAGCCAGAACCTATGCAGGTGGGTCGAACCCGTCTCATACCTATGGAAAGGCAGAGACAAATTAAGAACAACTGCTGTATTTACTGTGGAAGACAAGGTCACTAAATTGCCCAATGCCCATTTCAAGGAAATGGGTCAGCCCATCAGTAGATAAAGAGATACTGGTGAGAACCACTTTATTTTCTCCATCTCGGTTGACTTTGCCCACTTTTATCCAGATTCATACTAATCGTTTGCCCATTTCAACCTTGGTGGATTCTAGATCTGAACAAACCCTGATCAGTAGAGACCTGGTCAAACACCTACCCATCCCTACCCAGGTGATTCAACACCCTCTGATAGTGGCAGGTATGACTGGACAAACACTCACCCAGGTCCAATTCAAGACTGAAGGAGTCCATATTACCATTTCTGGGAACCACCATGAGGTCAGTGATTTTTT
Source organism: Garcialebias charrua (assembly GCA_038048925.1). Classification (NCBI taxonomy): domain Eukaryota; kingdom Metazoa; phylum Chordata; class Actinopteri; order Cyprinodontiformes; family Rivulidae; genus Garcialebias; species Garcialebias charrua. Next base: position 23,450 of record JBBPBX010005720.1, on the reverse strand, counting down.
TTTTGTGTTTGACTCTCCCAACCCGCAATTAATTTTGGCTAAGGCAACGTAATCCTAATATTAATTGGGAACATGAACGGATTGAAGGGTGGAGTACAGTTTGTCTAAAAATGATCTATGTGCTACAGTTTCCTCTCATATAAGGAAAGCTGAACCTTGTAAGGATTTAGATATCTCCAAAATCCCCTCTGAGTATCAAGATTTAGTGCCTGTCTTAAGTAAGCAAAGGGATTTGACTCTACCTCCTCACCATCCATACGATTGCTCGATCAATCTCATTCCTGGAGCTGCCTTGCCTTCAAGCAGACTGTATAATATTTCTGGTCCTGAGAAAGAGGCAATACAAAAATATATAGAGGAATCACTTGACTCAGAAATTATTTGCCATTCTACTTCTCCTGTAGGTGTAGGGTTCTTTTCCGTAGCTAAGAAAGACAAGACTCTTAGACATTGTATACTTTGTAGATTATCGTTGTCTTAACCTGATAACAGTGAAAAATAAGTATCCTCTACCACTTCTTGACTCTAATCATGAGTAACTTCAGTCAACCTCCATATTTACCAAGCTGGATTTACGTAACGCATATCACTTAGTGCAAATAAGGGAGGGGATGATTGGAAGATGGCGTTCAGAACACTTCTGGGACATTTTGAGTATTTGCTTATGCCCTTCAGATTGACTAATGTCCCTACCATATTCCAAGTTCTTGTAAACAACATCCTAAGATACTTCATTAATGATTTTGTGTTTTTCTACCTGGAGGATATTATCATTTACTCCCAAGATATAAAACAACACGTCCAGTGAATGAGAACTCTTCTCCAATGCCTTTATGAGAAACAGTTACAGTATTTGTAAAGTGGTAGAAGTGTGAATTTCATGTGACCACTTTTTCTTTCCTAGGCTTCATTTTTGAGGGTGGCCAGTATAGAACTGATTTGCAAAAGACTAAGGCAGTGGTGGAGTGGCCTGTTCCCAAGACTAGGAAGCAGCTGTAACACTACCTAGGTTTCACTAATTTTTACAGACGCTTCATAAGGAATTATAGCCGTATTGCCGACCCCCTCTCACAGCTGACTTCCACCTTAAGAACTTTCAAGTTGGACCCATGAGGTAGACACAGCTTTTGATAAGCTCAAGCAATTATTTTCTTCTACATCCATCCTTTGCCACCCAGACCCCAAGAGCAGTTCATCACTGAAGTGGATACTTTAGACACTGGGGTAGGAGCAGTATTGTCTCAAAGCTCTTCATCATACAACAAGGTACACCCTTGTGTCTTTTATTTCTCGATGGTTGAAGCTGGCAGAAGAGAACTATGATGTAAGACATCGGGAACTTCTGGCTGTTAAACTAGACTTGGAGAAGTGACACTTGCTAGAGGGCACAGAGACACCATTTCTTATATGGACAGCTCATAAGAACTTGACTTATCTTAGAGATGCTAAGTGGCATATTCCAAGACAAGCACGATGGTCTTTATTTTTTGCTCATTTTAATTTAATTCTAACTTTCAGACCTGGCTCGAAGAATGTGAAACCAGATGCCCTATCCCTTCAGTTCTCTTCACTAGATGTCCCTGAGATCGAGGACAGCATTATTCTTCCTTCCTGTAATGTCAGGGTTCTTACCTGGTCCATTGAAAATATTTGTAAGGCCCAAGGGATGGAACCTGACGCAGGCACCGGATCTGCTGGGACCCCTTATGTGCCCTCAACGGTAAGGTCTAATATTTTAACTTGGCTTCACACCAACAAACTTTCATGACACCCTGGGGTTTTCCATATGTCTTTTTTAGCTAAGAGGCACTTTGGGTGGCCATCCATGAACCAGGACATAAAGGAGTTTGTCACAGCCTGTATCACCTGTGCCAGGAACAAGCCTAGGAATCAACCTGCTGCTGGGCTTCTACAGCCATTGACTAACCCCAGTCACCTCTGGTCACACATCACTGTGGACTTTGTTACTGGACTTCCTCCCTCCGAGGGTAACACAGTAATCCTTACCATTATTGACAGGTTTTTGAAGGTGGCCCATTTCATGCCACTGCCCAAGCTTCCCTCGGCCCTTGAGACGGCCCAACTTTTGGTTCAGAATGTCTTTAGGATCCATGGCACCCCCTTGGATGTGGTCTCAGTCAGAGGACCATAATTTGTTTCCCAAGTTTGGCACAATTTTTGTAAGGATTTGGGAGCTTTGTCAAGTTTAACTTCTGGTTATCACCCACAGTCAAATGGACAAGCAGAATGCTGCAACCAGGAGTTGGAGACCACCCTAAAGCCCCCAGTATAGCTGTCCATTGTGTCCAGCGCCGCTGGACTCGCGTGTGCTGCGCACAGGCAGTTCATTTATACTCTGTGCAAGCGCAGCTCTCTGGAGTGCAGGCTCCAGCAGCTGCAGCCGGGCGGAGCAGGACAAATTGAGGTCGCTGATTGGTCATTTGCTGACACGCGAGGCAGTTTATCAACGCGCGCGCGTAGGTGTAGTAAAATTTGACCTTGGCGCATTCACGCCCGCGATCAAAGGCTTTTGCCGCGGCGCTCACACGGCGCTGACACAGCGTGCCGCGGCGCTCGGATTAACGCGCAGCTCTGTCCTACACCATTTCCGACGTTGCCGGAGGGTATGGCAACAAGCCAGGGCAGTCCTTCAACATACGGTGGCCCAGAATAAGAGGTTGGCTGACTGACATTGTTCCTCTGCACTATCCTACAAAGTCAGGAAACAAGTCTGGTTGACCACCAGAGACAACAACCTAAAGGACACACCCAGGAAGATGGCACTCCATTCCATCGGCCCCTTCCCTATTGTGAATATTGTCAGAAGAAGATGAACTGGAAATACAACAAACATGATTCAAAGCAAAGAGGATTATCAATAATGAGTTCATTAATAATGCACAAAAATGTTTAATGCACAATCATGATTAGAATGTATTTCCAATTCCTACTCTTTGCTCAGCGACACAAGGACAAAAAAGATTTTATAACTGTGAGACACACTGGGTGAAAAAAGACAGAAATGTCTAGAATTTGAAGAATAAACTGTATAAGTAATGAAAAGTCTGCAGGAGTACGAAGCAATTGCTTGCAATCATTTCTCTTTTTTTTTTTTTACAAATCAAAAATTTTGGTGCATAACAATATCGCTCTAAGTTGGACAATTTGTTAAAATATTCACAAATTGTAAAACAAACAGGGCAGTTGTTGCTAAGTGTTTAGAGCAATGTTACATGCCAGGCACATTGGCCTTAATGTTTTGTTCTTGTAGATAGGGTTTGAGTTAATCAGCCTTGAATTGTTTTGGGCTGTGGCTTTTTTCCACCCGTTCATTATTAAAGCTGGTTTCAGGGAGCTCACTCGCTTTAAGCTCACTCTGCTTTTTGGCCCTCTTTCAGATGCACCCCTTTTAGTGAACCTCTCAAATTCACTCTGCCTTTTGGCCCTCTTTGAGATGCAACCTTTTTTGTGAACCTCTCAAACTCCCTTTGCTTTTTGGCCCTCTTTGAGATGCAACCCTTTTAGTGAACCTCTCAAACTCACTCTGCTTTTTGGCCCTCTTTGAGATACAAACCTTTTAATGAACCTCTTCAGGCTCACTCTGCTTTTTGGCCCTCTTTGAGACACTCTTTTTGAAATCTCTTATGGTGTGATCATACCGAACAGCGTTTCAACGGCAGGAGCGTCCAGCTTACATGCAAAGTCAATGGGGGACGCGCTTCCAGCCGCGTCTTGGCGTCGGGCGTCACGTCACATGCGTGTTGAGCGTGCTGGAAAGCGTTTTTCCGTGCACGTGAACCCGCGTCAGCCTCCAAACCACGCATTCACCATGCTGAAGATTTCGCTGTTCAAACATTCAAACGCCGTTCAACTATCCCTGATTGGTTGATCAGGGAGAGTCGGGGGAGAAGAGAGTGGGTCAGGGGGAGAGGGGGAGAGTCCCTATGTGACGCGGAAACGATTGCGCAACTACGTGACGTATTGTTCGTGGGACACAGAAAAAACCCGTGGAGTCATGGACTATGGAAGAGAAACTCATTGTAGCTGTGTGTTCGCGACAAGTCCTTCACGACCAGTCAAGTCTGCTCCACAGAGACAGAAATAAAAAGCTCCTTGCCTGGCGGAGTGCAGTGAGGACTCGGTGTACCGGTAAGCTCCTCCCACACACCCAGCAGCAGTTTCGCGTTCACAAGTGCGTCCACTTGCGTGCGTGACCAGCTTTTTGGAAGTTGAAACGCTGTTCGTTGTGATCACACCATTAGGCTCCCTTTGTCCTGGAGCTGTGGCCTGCTGTCAGTGACCCCAGACACCTCAGGTATTTTGTTCACTTTTGAATGTTTTTTGGTAGTACCGGTACTTGTAATTTTGGCCTGGTGGGACTGGTAGCCCTGTTTTCGCCTCTTCTTTAGGGTTTTTGTAGTTTTTTTTTTAGTCTGGTACTCTGTGGCTTTGACGGCCCTGTATAGGGTTGGCCCGCTGTGGTACCTTTTTGTTCTGTTTGGCCGGCCCACCAGGTCCATCTTTAAGGTGTACTTTGTGTTTTGGGGTGGACACAGGAATTAGGGGTTCATTTAAATCTTCTTTTTTCCCAAAAGTAAGCCAGTTTTTAATAAATTGAAAGTTTGAACCCTTGTGTTTTGAGTATGTGTACTCCTTTTAATGTTATAATCTTGGTGGACGTAACAAGCAGTCATCATCCAATGCAATAATTGGGAGTTCAAGTCCACCAGCAGTCACATGCCCAAGTGACCCTGGCCAGGACATTGAACCTCTCATTGCCTCTGATGTGTGTCCCATCAGTATATGGATGTGATAAAGCAGCTTATTTTTTTGTATGTATGTAGTAGAGTGCTGTATGAATGGGTATATGAGGGCACAGATTGTACTGTAAAAAGCTTTGAGTTTCTTAAAGGGGACCACACATGCAAAATTCACTTTTTAATGTTTTTTTACTCAACTTTGGGTATGTACTTCATAAAAAAAAAACAGTCCTAAGGCCAAAGAAATGCACCCAGTGGTTTATTTACTCTAAGTAGATTTATTTGTCTGTGATATAAACGGTTGGTTTCTCACTTCCTGCGGTTTGTGACGTCACAAACCGCAGCCAATCTGCCACAACCCACCCCAACCTGAGTCCAGCCCCTCACCTAGCAACCCCTGGTTAGGCTCAACCCACTTCTGTATTAAACACATGACTGTTGTTTTTCATGATTTCATCTCATCTTTTGTTTATATGTTCTTAATTTCATGTGTACAGCACTTTGTTGCAGCTGTGTTTTTTTTAAATGGCTTTATAAATAAAGTATAATTGTTATTTTTATGTTTTAGTTCAATTTTTAGTGTATTTGCGATCGCTCCCAACGCGCAGCCGGCAAAAATTAAACGAGCAGACCCCCGGCGTAGGGACCGGCGTCAATGGGACCCTCTTCTGGCGCAATGGAGCGGAGCTTCAACTGTACAGCCTCGCAGCAGCCTGGCAGCAGCCTGGCAGCAGCCTGGCAGCAGCCTGGCAGCAGCGAGGACCTTCTCCTTACGGATTAATTTACGGGAGACACTTGGTGAACTTTGTGTTGTCTTGACTGGAACAGCGATAACTCCCAAAATCTCTGCGTGCAACGAGCGGAGCTGGCGAACACCGGAAGAGGAACAAGCTAACATTAGCATCGGATTCGGGTGGTCTAATGCTAAAAGGAGCAGCAAATTGCGGCGCGCTCAGACGGGTTTCGGTAAGTTATCTTAAGCTAACACTAACAGTAAGTCAAATGAGTAATAAAAAAAGAGCTAATTTTAAAACAACAACACATTACAGATACTGGCTGTGCAGAGGGCGTAAACAGATCTTTGAAGGGCGTGGACTTCAGAACTCAGTATCAGAAACCGGTCGTTCAAAACGAAAGTTAAAAATGGCAGAATTAAAAAGGGTATAATTAATTATCTAAGAATTATTTTGTGTATTAAAATGAATTAATATTGTCAAGATAGCACACAGACATAACATAAAATTTTTAAATACTTACATGTGGTCCCCTTTAACAAGATATAAAATTGCTATATAAGCACAGTCCACTTACTATTCATACAAACATGGTTGGTGATGATGATGTCCTGATGACAGTGTATCAAATGTTGCAAGCAGACATTCCAGCAGACAAACTTCTGGCAGCCATAAGAGTTGCACAGGTAGTTTCACTGTTTTGGCTTTCATTAAACCTGAGGCTGAAAAGGCAGTTCTTGTTGCATGTGCAACTGCTTTAACTGAACAACATGCTCTGGTAGAGAATGAACAACAACTATGAAAAGAGAGAGAGAACAACTTGATCTGGAAGCTGAAATAGCTGCACCAACTGCTAAATTAACAGTTCTTAAAGCATCCAATAATGGAAATGAATTTAAAGTCCCATCTAATGGAATAAACTCTTGTTTTGAGCATAAAGCTGGACAACAATCATCTTTAAAATATTATAATTCTACAACCAAAGTGCATAGAATTCTTCCAGAACATTCACTATTAAAAACCCTTTCAGTTGCAATGGGAGCACGCCTAAAAGAGTTAAGACAATGGCTTGCAGCTGAATCAAGTCAGGATGCTCAAATTAATGCTGGCAATCAATCTAAGCCTAATCTACAAGAAAAAGACCATGCTCCCTCCATGCAGCCCCCAGCCAATTTCACACAACCCATTCAGTCACAATCCAAAGAAGAAATGTCTACATGCATCTACAGCATAATGCAGTGATAAAATGACATTGCAGAAGCTCTTCTTCAACAGTAGTGTTCAATATCTTTACAGCTAGAGTCATTCCACTGTTTGATGGAAATCCCCTGTAATACAGAAAGTTAATCTGGACATTTCAACATTCTTTGTAAAACAGAGCCAGTAAAGCTGATAGTTTATACTTTACTACCAGTTACCAGAGGCACTCACTCAAGAAAGGATGTCTGTGCCATCTGACAACATTATAAAACCAGAAAATCTGGTCCATTGGCCATATCTGTCAGGTACCGGTATTCAAATACCTTACATAAAGGCAAGACATGAATATAAGTTCAAGTTCTGAAATGACTGTTGCAACAGCAAATAAAATTTCAGATTGTCATTTAAGGGAACTTTTAAACACATGCATGATTCAAAGAAAAACTATATGAGAGTTTAAAAAAATGCCAAGAGAAGATAAAATATTCTTAGAAATTGCTAGTCAATTTGCATTTTTGTTGGATGGGCTTTAAAATCTGAAAATGCTATTCAGAAAGAAACTGCTTCTGCTTCGGAATAATTATTATGTGGATGAACAATGACTTCTGGGGTTAAAGAAAATGTTTGAAAATGATGACCAGTTTCATCGTGAATATGTACATTTCTTTGCTGATGTTATTGGTAAAGGTTATGCAGCAAAAGTGCCTCCTCATTATCTTTTGTGATGGGGACAAGTCTGGTGCATTCCTCACCATGGAGTGTATCATCCAAGAAAGAATACTTTACGTGTGATGTTTGATTGTGGGGCCAGGTTTAAAGGAACATCTTTAAATGGCCAACTTTTGCATGCCCTTAACCCTACTAGCAGTTTGTTTGGTGTACTTACGAGGTTCCGGCAGGAGCATGTGCTTATAATGGCTGTAATACAGCGGTGGTGGGATGCATCACAAACAATGATGAGTCCAGCTACAGACAGGAGGTGGAACATCTGGAGAGCTGGTGCAAAGAGAATAATCTTCACATGAATGTGAAGAAGACAAAGGAGATGATTGTGGACTTCAGAAGGAACAAACACACCCATGCCCCACTGAAAATAGGTGGGTCTGCAGTGGAAGTGGTCTCCAGCTACAAATACTTGGGTGTACACATGAATGATAACCTCAGCTGGAGCAACAACACCACCAGCCTGATCAAGAAAGGTCATCAGAGACTCTACTTCCTCAGACGGCTGAGACGTGCTGGTCTGAGCAGCCCAGTTCTCACCTCGTTCTACAGGTGTGCAGTGGAGAGCGTCCTGTGCTCCAGCATCAACGTGTAAGTAAGTAAGTAAGTAATTTTTATTTATATAGCACATTTCCCAGACATGAGAGTCACAAAGTGCTTCACAGGAGGAAAAATAAAATCATAAAATTATAAAATCACAGAAATAAAATCATAAAATCACAGAGATACTATACAAAAAATCACAGAGATACTATACAAAAAGGTAAAACATAACTAGCTCTAAAAACAATGTACAAAGTTAACCAAATGCCTGTCTGAAGAGATGAGTCTTAAGACTGTTTTTAAATGCAGCTGTTGACTCGGAGCAGCGTATTGTTATGAGCGTTTGTATGAGCATCAACGTGTGGCATGGAGGCTGCACAGTTGAAGAGAGGAAAGCTCTACAGAGAGTGGTGAAGGCTGCACAGAAGTCTGTTGGAGTCAGTCTCCCCACCATCACAGACATTTACACCTCCAGATGCAGGAAAAGAGCCACCTGCATCATGAAAGACCTCACTCATCCAGCACACTCACTCTTTGCCCCACTCCCCTCAGGACGGAGGTTGAGGAGCATCAAGTGTAGAACCACTAGACTGAGGAACAGCTTCTACCCTGAGGCTGTTAGACTCATGAATAAATAAAAATAAAATAAAAAATAAACACTGCAAAATATCACATCATGCTGATGCTGATCTGTTTTCTTGTTGCTGTGTTCATCTGTGTTCATCTGTGACCATCTGCTCATACAAACTCATGTTCGTGCTGCTGTTTATTCCCACTATATTAGGCTTAGTGTATTACTAGTTGATGTTTTTCTTAGTTAATTCTAGATGTTATTACTGTTTTTCTCTTGCATTTGTTGTTGGATGTAACTGGGACCCCGTGTACATAATCTCGTTTTCATCACATGTACCACATGCGGTGCAAATGACAATAAAGACTCTCTGACTCTGACTCTGACTAATGAACATGTGGCTGTAATCATTTCATCTCTATGGTGGCCTGAAGGCAATCAGTCAAGAAGTTACAGAATATAGGATGACTATTCACTTGTTTACAGTCTCATGCCCTAGTTGTGCTTGCTATGCACTCAGTAAGACGGCAGAAAATAATCCAACGTTTCCCAAAGGAAATTATTCAAACATTACCCACTACTATTCTGTTGCTTTCAACACCAGATTGTGTTTGAAACTGTTTGTTTTACACAGGTTGGTCGTTATATTTATTATCTGTGACCTTTTGTATGTCTATACTGTATTCTGTTTTTACTTCATTTTGTATGCTGCCTATGTGTTGCCTGTTTTTTGTCTGTTTGTACAGCACTTTGGTTGGCCTTGTTGCTGTTTTAAGTAGGGATGGGGCCGATCCGATCCAGTATCGTATCGGTATCCGATACCAGCATTATTTAAGTATCGGGTATCGGATCAAACCTGCCGATACTTTTCCGATCCAGCTTCAAAGAGCACTTGTGTTCAATCACAATCTGTGACTGCCCTTTTTAACATTGTGTGAGATAAACCCAATGAAGACACTCTTAAGCCTTACAATAGGGGGGTTCCCTATTGTAAGGCTTAAGAGTGTCTTCATTGGGTTTATCTCACACAATGTTAAAATGAATAGTTTGGGTGCAAAAGTTTCATTATACAGAGTCAAATACCTGAACAGTATCGGATCGGGAAAGTATCGGTATCGGTCGATACTGAGTTAATAAGTATCGGTATCGGATCGGAAGTGAGAAATGTGGATCGGTGCATCCCTAGTTTTAAGTGCTCTATAAATAAAATGGGATGGTATGGTATGCAGGGGTGGGCGAACTTTTAGACTCACGGGCCACACTGAGTTCTAAAATTGGAGTGAAGGGCCGGTCCAGGAACAGATGGATGGAGTGTTTGTGTGAAGTTACACCCCAGTGCAATTAAAGCCATCGGGACACTATTAATTATGGGTGATTCCACCTTCTGCACCACTCAAGCAGCCAGACAGTCAGGATTATATGATAAAAAAATGATTTTATTTACAACAATGAAATTATTGACTTTGTGGAGTCTTACCAACTTCAGACCAAAACAACAAACAAAACAAAACACTGTATTTTCTCTTACCTGAAGAAAAATAAAATTAACCAAACTACAAGTCTCTTACCTCACTATGCTAAAGGAAAGAGTCTCTTACCTCACTATGCTAAAGGAAAACAGGAGAAAAGTAAAAATAAAGTGGCAGCTCACCTCTACAAACTCCTCACAAAACTTTTTACAACCACATGATCTAAAGTTGATGGCAGCAGTTTAGCTGGTTGGAAATGGAAACAGACATCATCCTCCTGCAGCTCCTCTAAGCAGCATCAAAACAGAGTACCTGGACAATAATTTACAAACATGTTTTTGTCTTCCATTTTTTTTTGTTGATAATTCACACACAACCGTTTTACAAATGCACACACAAAGCATGACTTACAGTGATTCCTGATGGATGATGCAGTGAAGAAAAATAACATCCTGATCGGGGTTTTCCTCTTTTCCTTTATTCTGGATTCTTTTCAGCAGCCCATGTTTTCCAGTTAAATTTGGTGATGCGTCCGTTGTGACATTGTCAAGTTTATTCCACGGTTGCTTCCTTGAAGTACCTTCTGGAGAGGTTGTGGTTGGGACAATACCTTACCTGATGGCATACAGCAACTCTGGATGAAGAAATTAGATAAACTTACGGTAGTAAGTTGTCTAAATTCAAAGTTGAGAGATGCATGAAGCCACATAATTTTGTACATGTCATATCAACTCAATTGCATCACTTTTCTAATGCAAATAAAAATGGATATGGTGTTGTTAGCTATATATGATTGGAAAATATTAAGCATGATTTTCATCACTTTTCTTACATGGAAAGGCAAGAGTTACTCCACTGAAACAGATTACTATTCCACATCTAGAGCTGACAGCCACAGTCCTCTCTGTTCATATAGACAGAGTGATAAAGGCAGAGCTGCAGCTGCATTTGAAGGATTCTGTCTTTTGGACAAAGAGCACTTCTGTGTTGAAGTACTGGTATAAGAAATGAGGCTAAGCATTTTCATACGTTTGAGTCAAATTGGATTTCAACTATTAGAGATGCAGCAAAAGTAACACAATGGCATTAAGTTAACACCAAATATAATCCAGCAGATTATAGAATAGAATAGAATAGAATATAGCTTTATTGGCATATTTGCACCAAGGTACAAAACATTGTAATTGGCGCGCGCACCATCCTAAGAGGGACGTACGCACGGAAAGCCGCAGCCATAATTAAATTGCGCCGCCAGACAATCAGATATGGAAAAAAAGGAACATACAGTCGGATAATCATTGGTATTCAAAAAAGAATCTATCACATTTTGTCTTAGGACATTCTATGATAAAGTCAAAAAACTCTACCAGCTCAGCACGGATAAAGACAAAGACATGTTGCATTTGGTGGCAAGCAGGGAGATAGTCTGTGAGTAATCATTTCAGATAAGCACAGTCTGCAGATGGGCTCAGCTCGGCTCCATCTGAATGCACACAGAGACCTCTGGGGGGGGGACAGTTTTTCAACAGCTTCAGACTCCAGGAGAAGTTTTGCAGTCAGCCTTTTTCAAGGTTGCTTGAGTCCCGATTAGATTAGTTGCTTTATTTATTTTCAGGGCAGGCTACAGTGTACTCTGACTGCAGCCTTGAAGTCCAGGTGCCGTCTGGGTCCAAATCGCCGAATCATGTGAGGTTCCGAGCTACAAATCCCCGTCTGCCCCCTGATGTAGCCCGGGCTGTAAACGAGTCCCAAAACGCACTGCAGGTCCGCGGCTGTCCACCACTGTTCCCTATCGTGCGATTCAGCTCGAACAACAGCTGGGTCATTGAGGTCACAGCCCGGATCAAAGAATCTTGTTGAGCAAGAAGTTTCGCCAGCGCGTTGATCGCCGCAGTAGTCCTCCTCAGCTTCCAGTAGCAGAACACTCCGCCTAAGCCAAAAAGCAGAGCAGCTGCTACCAAAATTCCAATTATCCACAGATCTTCCACATCTTCGACAGAAAGAACGGTCAGACACATTAACTTCCACTCTCCCCATGAGTCCATAATGTAGCCAACTGCATGCGTGTCGAGGGGGCATGCCGGTTCTCCTGGTCCGGAGCACTTCGTGGAAAAATTTTATCGATAGAGGAGACAGCCCACGCAATTAAATCCATTTCCAAATTGCTTCGAGTGAGCACTGAAGAGTTGCAGACGAGACAAAAATGCAAAAGCAGGGAGGAGGAAAACTTTAGGGCAGGAGAGGAGCAGAAAGAGATGTGACCTGCTTCGCCAAGAGCCGGAAGTAAAAAAATACATATATAAAAAAAATATTATGCATCCAGAGGTATGAAAGTTAAGGCTCTGTTCATAGGCAGTAGATTGTTCCAAAGTTTAGGGTCAATAACTGAAAAAGCCCAATGTCTTCTGAGCTTCAGCCTGTTTTTTGGTACAATCAAAAGTAGCTGGTCAGATGATCTCAGCGCCCGAGAAGGAACATATGAGTTACCTCTGCTCGTCAGATGCCCCCCTCTCTCTTTTCAAATCCCGTTTAAAGACCCATTACTATTCTGTTGCTTTCAACACCAGCTGATTTGTTTGGTCGTTATATTTATTATCTGCAATGTTTTTAATGTCTATTTTTTGTACTTCATTGTGCATGTTGCCTGTTGTTTGTCTCTTTGTTTGTTTGTTTGTACAGCACTTTGGTTGGCCTTGTCACTGTTTTAAGTGCTCTATAAATAAAATGGTATGGTATGGTATATGGTTGAAGTAGGTCAGAGAGGTGTGATGGTGCAAGACTGTTAATGCACTCAAAAGTTCAACAGGAGTATTTTAAAATCAGTTCTGACATGTACAGGGAGCCAGTGAAAGGATGATAAAACTGGTGAAATATGCTCAGACCTATGAGTTCCTGTCAATAGCTGAGCCACAGCACTTTGGACGAGCTGGAGACGTGACAGAGACACCTGACTGACCCCAATATAAAGCATGTGGCAGTAGTCTAGCCGAGTTGTAATGAATGCATGGACGTTTTTTTTTTCAAGGTCATATTTGGTCAACATGGACTTAAGCTTAGCTATCTGCCTTAACTGGAAGAAGCTTTTTTAGTAGAACAGGGTTAATGTGTTTGTGAAATTTAAAGTCAGCATCTGAAACCTTCCCAAGATTCATAACACATTCATATTACAGAGCTGGACTTTCTCGGGAAGTCAGATGAGAAATGGCCAGCAAACTGTAGAAAAATATTCCATTTGATGACCCAAAGTTGAAACAAGATTTCCTCATAAACACTTGAATTGTCAAAGAGTTATATAATGCTACTGACAAGCTCCTCGCTTACTTCTTAGGTTGGAAGAAGCTTAGAAGTACTGTGGCCTGCCTACTTAACATTAAAAGTCTCCTCATAACCTTAAGGGGACATAACATGGCACATATTTTGAGTGAAACCAAACATTTCTCTCTGCGGTTCGGTTGTTCATTTACCCGACACCAGTTGCCCCCTCTTTGAATCTGGAGGTTTCTCAACCCAACTCTCAGAGTGGAGATTTTCTGGGAGACTATTCAATGCGTACAATGTGCGAAATGTGTAGTGCAACTGTAGTGCGCTGATTTTTTGGGCACGCACGGAACAATGGAAATATTGTAAAACACTGCTTTCTGTGTTACAACTGATGGACTATATTTTGAGTCTCATAATTAATCCACGCCGAAATGCAGCTGTTGTGACCGACATCTGTGTTAGGAAGAGATGTCAGTCGGATACAGTTCTGATATTGCTATTTATTGAATGAGGCAGGTGGATATTTCACGCATGGCGCTGGACTATAGCATACTAAATGTGTTAAATAATAATAGGAACAGTAATAAACTACATTTTTGTTAGTGGTAGGCAATATAATGAAATGATCTGAGCTAAATTGAATTTGAATTTGAAGGGCCACGTGGTNGATGAACTGATTGAGAATGAGCGGATTTGATACCTGGACTATTGAGAATTAACTTTCTTGTCTTGAACCACTTTGGACATGTCTGCCTGCCTGGGAGGAGTCGACGAGGGACACGCCCCCAGAAACCATCTTGGCTACAGCAAACTGGTTGGTCCACATAAGTTGCTTACTTGGTGGGTTAACTTCAGTGTGCTTTGGACTACTCTGACTGAGGAAGCCCTCTGGAGTGAGGGTGAAACGTTTCTGCTAAAAAGAAACTGTCCAGATGAACTGATTGAGAATGAGCGGATTTAGAACAAATGTTGGAATTGATAAAGACAGAATTTGTCAAGATACAAACTTGGTTTAAAATAAATAAATTATCATTAAATCTAGAAAAAACTAATTACATGATATTCAGTAATAAAAAGAAAACTGTTGATGTTCCACTCAAAATTGAGGGTGTTGAGATTTGTAGAGTGAGTGAGGTGAAGTTTTTGGGTGTTATCATTGATGACAAACTGACATGGAAACAACACATAAATTCTGTAAGAATAAAAATAGCTAAATCGATTGCAGTACTGTACAAAGTCAGAGACCTATTGAATGATAAAGCTCTGTATTTGTTGTATAACACAATCATTGTTCCACACTTAATCTATTGTATTGATGTTTGGGGGAATGCGTGTAAAACAATCACAAAGCCTATTTTTGTATTACAGAAAAGAGCTGTAAGAATTATCACTAGAAAACATTACCGTCATCCATCAAGTACATTATTTTATCAACTGAAGTTATTGAAGTTCCATGATTTGGTAGACTATAATATTTTATCAGTTATGTATAGGGCTCAAAATAATGCATTACCTTTAAATATCCAAATGCATTTTGTTAAAAGACAAAGTTGTTATAATCTTAAGGGGACAGAGATGTTTGTAAAACCACAATTCAGAACTAGTTTGAAGGGACGTTCTACCTCAATCCAGGGAATTAGATTATGGAATGGCTTGGAGAATGTAGTTAAAAATGCCAAGTCAATGTTTACATTTAAGAAAATGATCAAAACAAATGTGTTAAAAATATATATGAAATAGCGTAATGTGTATTGTATTAGTTAGAAAATTAGAAAGAGTTAGTCATTTTGTACTGTTGGTTGAAGATTATTATTGTTTAATCTGATTGTTGGAAAAAAGGGGCAGATATAATAAGATTTATTCTTCTTTCTGCTACCTTTCATTTTTTTATATTTTGTACATTATCATTTATGGGATTGTCTTGTATTGTTTCTTTTGTAAAAAAATGAACATATTTAATAAACATAAACAAACATAAACATAAATGAAACTATCTGGACATTATGTAATTCAAGTTATGTGACAAACTGTTGATGATGTGAAACATTGCATGTTATTAAAGTTGAAAATGAAGACATGGGGTTTAATTTTTATTTTTTTTAACACCACAAACTGTATGGCACACAAACACTGATAATTAAACTGAACATTATTAAAAACACATTAAATGATCTGTAAACTACATTATGAACTGTACTCTCACTCTCTGTTGTCATCCCGGATACTGATGCCATGTTATTTATCTGGCTTGTACAGGCTGTCTGTCACTCATTTGCTTAATGTAGCTTAAAACATTGAATGGATTGGAAAAAATAACTGAGAGGAATTTTAAGAGAATAGTTGCTCCAACGTCCGTCTCTTTGACGTTCTCCTACATTGCCGTGCCTCAGGTTGAGTTGCAAGCTCTTTCAGAACCTCTCTGGTTCTGGTGGGAGGACAGCTTCTCCTTTATGTTAATATAAAAATAAAAACTCAGTTTGCGTAACCGAAGTAAACACAAGCGAACAGTATTAAGAACATTGATTTACTTGCTGTAGCATTGCTTGACAACTACTGATTACCACTGGAGTAGAAAGCCCGACATTAACCTCATCAGTGCTGTTGCTCAGCGACAGGTGTCAAGCTGTTAGACGAAGTGGTCACACTTGATATCAAATTTGTCGACTCTTCCAAAATCCGGCTTAAGTTTTCAGCCCCGAGGAAAGTCCTTACAAACAGCTGTCCCAGGCAACGCACATGCGCATTAGGCAAATGTACACAATTCACAGCTCCTACTAATGACCTGGCATGGCAACTACCACAGATTCAGGAGGGGATCCTGTGAGTACATGTAAACACCAAATTCGGCTGTGTCAACGCAGATTTTTTCCTCGCATAAACATCCAAAGAAATCTGTTTCCCCCCGCCATGTCTGTGTAAATGGGGCCTAAGTCAAAGAAGAAAAGAGTTGCAGATTTCTAACATAAACAAATCACCCACTTCAATGCAGATGGAAATGAAGAAGAAAAATATGTATATGTCTCAAAGTACCTCAGCAGATGACCTTTCAGAGGCAGAAATATTCATCATTTGCTATGCTCAACATGGCTTCCAATCGTGGAATTAAACCCAGTTCTCTCGTGTGACAGGCGGGGATGCTCAACACTATACACCGGAATTTACAGACTTGTCAGTTCTGAATCCCCCAAACCAGGTGACACGTTGTCAGCCTCATTTGAAATGTGAGAATGAGAATAAACCTCACAGAACATATTGCATTGACTTTTATTTATATTTTTTCTCATCAGTACATGGATCCATCACTGAGAAACAGAAAACAGAATTGTTGAGTGCTCTTCTTCAAGAAGCTGTCACGTAATGATGTATAGCATCAGAAAATGCCAACAAATGAAAAAAGTCAAACACACGTGTAAGTCACATAAGTTGGGTGTAAATTTGGAACAAGTTACCGCCACACTGATATATGACAACATAAATTTGTCGTACACAGATTCCATGCAAGAAATGTGTGCATGCACAAACTTTTCGGCAAACATGAACATACTGCTGATAAGTTAGACATAAGTTATAGGTATGCAGCAAGTAAGTTATGCATAAGTTCACACGTTACATGTAAGTTACTCATAAGCTTAAATACGTTACTAGCTGGGGATTTGTGTACGTACACATTATTTATTTCTAACCTATGAGCACCTTACTTAAATATCTGACTTATATTAGATGTTTCTACAACATATTGTAATATCATTGCTTTTAAGTGTTAATGTTCCATGTTCCAAAGGGAGAGGGGGAGCTAGGTGTGCAAGAGACATTAAATCAATCTTTATTTATATAGGTTAGTTTCACTGAGTTACAAGGTTAATTTACAAGAGAGACCTGTTTTAAACAAAGAACAGAGAAACAGAACACACAAAGAACACATAGACCTGTTGCAATAAACAATAAATCAATCATATGATAAATGAAAAATTATCAACTTCGTTTTCATTTATTGGCTATATCGTTTCTTTGTGTCTCTCTTGTTTTACTGAAGACATTGGATGACAAAAGGCTAAACTACGGTGTTCTTCACTGACCCCTCCCTTTCTCTTTAAAATCAGTTTTAACCATCCAAAATTGTGTTTTTGGATCGATAAATGCAGCTAAGCTGAGAAGATATGCTACGAGCTAAGCTACGACCTCGGGGAATAAAAAAATTCTTGTCAGAGCTCCAACATTCACAGTTTTTTTTTTTCTCTCCAAAAAACCCCTGATAACTTGTTTAATTATTTTTTTATTAAAAACTTTGTGTGAAAAATGTTACGCTAAAGAGATCACCTAGGGTTGTACATTACGAGAACCGAAAAACAGGATTGAGAGACGGCCCATGTCGTGTCAAGGGGACTCCCTCACATTTTTCTTAAAGAGACATGCTGCTCGCTCCCTCACTATCCATCCTTCAGTTCAAACAGCCCTATACTGCCATCCAGTTGTCAAAAAAGGTACTGCACACAAAATTAACCAACATTTCTTCACAAATTTAACAATTACTAATTATTTTCAATTTTAAACAATATTATGGTTTATAGCAACAATTTCTGAGACAATTAATCGCCCAGCAAAATGTGTTATTGTGACAGGCCCAAGAACACACGGGCATGTGTGTGGGACAGACGTGGGGGAGTATTACATATTCATTCAACTCCTTAGCATACTGTGTATGTCCAAAAAATGTCAAGTATATATTTTTTATCCCATCACCTTTAGAGTTTCAGAGATGAAAGTGATGTAATTGTCTGAGTACTGGAGTGCTTTTCATTCCTTACACCTCCATCCTGTTTTAGGTGTATTTGAATTGCATTTCCTTGAAGCCTTGGGATTATGTGGCTGTAAGAAAATAACATCAAATCATCACTGCTTGACATATCTGATGCTCAGCGTTTATCAGTGTAGCCATTTCTCAGATATGTTCAGAAATAGTTGCTGGTGGTATTCATATAGTAATTTTGCCTAAAATTTCATTTTCTACTAAGAAATGGCCAGTAGTAGGTTTATTGTACACCTGCTGCAGGACAACGTGTTACTTTTATCACACTTCTAATCTATGTCTAAGTCAACTGAAATGCCAAAAACCCAATCCTCTGAAAAATAAAGAGATGATTTCAACAAAAGTGGGCTGACTGTTTAATTTTGTTTTTATTGTTACCATTTTAAACCTGCAGACACAGAATAACACCACTGTAACAAGTGCAAATAAACCCAATCAGATCAGGAATGTGTTGGCCATGATCAACAAACCTCACAAAACAGATGTGTTAGGCTCAGAGGTTGATGGTATTCTGATCACAAGATCCCATCAAAGATTGATCTTGGTCACAGCTTGACACAGATGGGACAGACGGCAGGGAGAAATACGATATAGAACAGTGCTCTTGAATAAGATGAAGCCAAAGTCAAGTTTACTGATGCTTTCAGACAACAAAGAAACCACTCAGGCAGGATGATGGTATTGACGACTGGTAACACCGCTTTCCTTTAAATTATAGATTGACCATTCATCCAGCACATTTGATAAGGTTCTATGTTCCACAACACTTCAATTCAAGATCACAAGCTGCTTAATTGTAGGATTACAGAGCGTAAAATATCTCATTAAGGCTTGGATTTTTCCCTTGGCCTTTGAGAAACTTGAACCTAAAAAGCTCCAGGTGTTTTACTTGCTTCTGTCCGTGCATGGCTTATATTTAGAATATCAAACACTATTTTCTCTTTCTTGCTTAAACAAAAGCCTGCAGAGGAGCTTTTACACTTTAGTATTCCTGTTTACAGTCCTCAGATATTATTTGGAGGTTGTTTTTTTGTTGTTGCAACTTCCATGATTTAGGACAAATTGTGGCCTCACCTGCAGGTGATGCAGGGTGCAGAAAGGGCTGCAAATTACCTGCTACCTCTTGGAAAGCATAATTACTAACCAATTTAAAACTTGAAGGTGACCTTGATGAACATATCAGCAATTTTATCACTTCGTCTTCTGGCTTTCTTCATTTTTGGCACTCGTCCCCCAATTGTTTTCTTTACATTGCTGCCAGACCTGCTTGCATCATGTTTTGTAACTTTACAAATTTTACAAAACTGTTATTTTTATTAGATATAATAAAACAAGAGAATAAAGGGAAATATTGAATGAATGCACTTGTATCTAATATAGGATATTAAATATTTATAAGTAACTGCAAGATGACTTCACTGTTCTCTTTACAACTTATTTAAACAATGCTGTATCACCGTTTATAGAAGAAAACACAATGCTACTTCACTCTTTGTGCACACCAAATTGTCTTTTTCTTACTACGTTCCACATTTCTCAGAGAAACGTCGCACCCTCACTTTGTTTTACACACTAGCAGCTTGTTCCCAGTATAATATGACCACAAACGAACAATTACACAATGATCTCCAATTCAATTTAATTCAGTTTATTTATATAGCACCAATTCACCACAAAGTTGTCTCAGGGTACTGTACAGAAACATTCACATACATAGAAAGGCCAATTAGTAAAAGTTCTCTATCTAAGGAAGCCAGCAGACTTGTTGATTCTTCACTTCATCGTAGTCTCTCATCCTGAGCAAGCACAAAGGCAGTAGTGGAAAGGAAATACTCCCTTTTCACCCGCTTCGGATGTTATCAACCATACGTAGCGGTCAGATTGCCCCTCCTGTACCTTCTAGGAGGTTCAATGGTACGTTATCACCGTTACAATGGATGACAGCAGGCTCTGTCTTTAGCTATGTGGTTAGGTTTAGAGTAAAGGGTCTTGGTTAGGTTTAGGGTTGGTCCTCTGGGTCAGGTTTAAGGTTAGGTTTAGGAAAACAGTTACATAAGCTGAAAAAAACATAAACGCTACACTTCCAGGTTGTCGGAAACACGCTGCCTACTCACTACGATTATACCGCTGATAACGTTATGTTCAACATGCTAGCAGGTAGATTGTGACCTATTCGCCCATACGAATGGGGGTGATAACAGTTGATAACGCCCATTCTATGGACTGACAACATCCAAATCCGCTGCCCCTTTAGCAAGAAGAAACCTCCAGCAGAACCAGGCTCAGGACAAGGGGACATCTGCTCCACCCTGGCATGACATTCTGGAATGCTTCTTGATTTAGGTACTCTCATAACAAGACAATAACATAATGCTATCATTGCAGGTATCTCATCTGCACTAGGTTGATTCAATGGCCTTATTATGTTAGCAACTGTAGCCTATGTGTAACATAAATGGGGTTAAATTTGTGAGGTGGAGATGATAAGTGGAAACCAAGAAGATAACCAGACAAAAAATAAAGGTTCATAAATATATTTAACATCCTAACTAAAAGGTCCATAAGGTGGCAACAAACTGTGGGGTCACACCCTGGACCAGGCAGTATGGATAGTTGCAGTCAGTTTGGGTCTCTGATGGCCCTCAGTGTAGCTTCACCCCTTCATACTTCAGGTGTTTCTAGAATAGAGAGGACAACAGTAAGTGTTTAAACAAATGTTCAATAGCATGTTATAAAACACATCCTCAAGTATTCACTACAAAGGCAAACCTCTCAACTTGGTCCATCTCCTGAATACCACTTGTAACATCTGCTTCCACTACTGTTGTTATTTTTGCTACCACTCTGGTGCAATTTCTGGTCCCAGCATTGTCTCCACTGCTTGTTCTGACACTCGTGTTCTTCCCGAGAGAGGAACGGAATCTATCTGTTGCTACAATTTCACTGTCAGTGCTGTTCTCCCAGTTCTCTCTTTTCCCAGAAAAAGAAGGGGAAAAAAACTCTTCTGGCACGCACTCCCCCAGACATCTTCAAATTTAGTGCCTATGACCAAAACCCCACCTGCCAGGCAACCTGTTGGCTCATTTTCTAATTGGTTCCCATTTGACTGTTGATTCAAACTGGCCAATTGGTTTGCTCACCATCAGCATCCTCCAAGGATGAGGATGGAACAACTTCATCTGATTGTTTATCCATATTTGTTTTGAGTCTGTAAAAATCAACAAGCTGGTACATGCAGGTGTTATTCGAAAAAGAAATTCGTTATCAAATTAACCTCACTGTTGTAAACGTACACAGAAAAACGTTAAAAATGCTATTTTTAACCAAAAGTGTACAGTGTATGCCAATGCTGTTTAAAATTTTGAATGTGGAAATGCTCTGCTCTCCATCAACTTTTCTTTTTTATTTAATCTGAAAATTAAATAAAAGATGCTTTTTTGAGTGTTATTTTAAATCTCTTCAGTATTTAAAATGAGCATCAATTGTTCGTCTGTACCTCTGTTTTCAAAAATTCTTTATTTAAAATAAACAGGAGTTTTTGTTTGTGTACAGAACAATTTTAAAGCTGGTAATTTTCACCATAAAAAATGCTGACTTTATGATGTGTTGAGAGAAAACTCATCTATTAACGTCCAGCAGGGGGCAGCGTCGCGTATGTTATCACGAAGCGACTGAGTTTAAATCAGTACATGGAAAGAAAACAACCTATTAGGGTTAGTTTTCAGTAAGAACGTGATAATTGCTCGAACCGCTTTCTTGTCAGAGACAAGTTTATGTTGCTAGACAGTGTTGATGGCTTTAAAATGAGTTTTTTAAACGCTCTGTGAAATCTCTTTTCACCGTGTGTGTGTGAACTGCGTCTGATTGTCACTCAATGTGCATCAGGAAATGACGACAAGAATGGGCGGGCCAACGCAGCGTGCGTAGCGCGTCACCAGCTTCGTACGTGAGCGAGGCGGAGCTCGCTACAAAATACGTGACGTCAACAAATCAATCACAGCGTATGTAGTTCATTCTACAAGCCTACACGGCGAATGTAGATCCTTACCTTCGACCAATGTCGTGCCGGAAATGACGACAAAATGGGCTGGTCGCAACGGCGTGCGACGTGATTGACAGCTCACAACAGCGAATCAGCGTTCGCCACAAGAGTGATTGACAGCACACAACAGCGAATCAGCGTTCGCTACAAGAGTGATTCACAGCACACAGCACTCGTATCATCCAATCACAGCTCATAAACAAACGTGTACTAGGACACGTAGCTCTTTAACGTTAGCTTAGCACAACAAAACACAACTTTATAGACTCGTAATCAACTCAAACGCTTCGAATTAACTCCCCAAAACTCTGAAACGTGGCAATCACATTTAAAACAGGCACGACTAAGCTACGCTCAGTAACCAGCACGTCAACTGTAACGACACGGACTCCCTCGGAGCCGCGTTCAGGTCGGTTCCGTCCACTTTAAAGGAGCAGAACTCGGGTTTCAGAACCACTATCCGACACCGTTCTAACAGTTATATGCTTCTATGACCTGCTCCAACATGTAAAATACCAGCACAGCAATCTTGTAGATGTTAAATTAGCTTTTCAGGCAATTTGACTCGGCGGTCATTTTGCAGTGAGATTGCCTCACTGCAAAATGATCGCTTGTGCAACGTAATCTGGACCGGGTCCTTATCAGAACCACCAAACACTTCCCACACAGCGAGACAGATCCCCACCAAACTACTTATAGCGTTTCAAAAGTTGAACAAATAACAATTTCAGCTTCAAATGTCATTAACTGCAGTCCTGCAATCGTTCTGAACACTTTTCCAGCCAAAATAATTAATCTGTTAGAGTCTAAAACTTGGATCCTATTATGCAAACATGACGTTACAGTTCATGACTGAGACCACAGATTTATCAATAAACTTTTAGAAGCCGATACGAGGCCACCAGATGTAAAGGGGTTAAAGGGGGGGTCAGTTTAATACTGACCTCCTTTTTACCTTAATTAATCTACTTATTCAGATTGAATAGTAAATTCACGGATTCTCTTCTTTTTCAGTTTATTCAATATTTCTGTGATCTTTATGATGGATAAATAAACAGAGCCATTAAGTGACAAAGACGTTAACTTAGTTTGATATGTCAAAGAGACACTATCATTTATTTAAAATAAATCAACTAAATTAACACCATTACACTTGATTGACATGATTTCACTTTCTTTCAATTCAAATACGTCAGCACACTTAAATTTAACACAACAGACTTAAATATTGGATGTTAACATATTTAGTCTGTGGGCTCTTTTAGCTTAAAAATATAGTTTCCAGCTTAGGTTGAGAGGGAAAAGAAATAGGAGGAAAGAATTAAGAAGAACATTATCCT
>JBBPBX010005719.1:54816-70982 GCA_038048925.1 Garcialebias charrua | reverse complement strand
CATCTTTTATTTAATTTTCAGATTAAATAAAAAAGAAAAGTTGATGGAGAGCAGAGCATTTCCACATTCAAAATTTTAAACAGCATTGGCATACACTGTACACTTTTGGTTAAAAATAGCATTTTTAACGTTTTTCTGTGTACGTTTACAACAGTGAGGTTAATTTGATAACGAATTTCTTTTTCGAATAACACCTGCATGTACCAGCTTGTTGATTTTTACAGACTCAAAACAAATATGGATAAACAATCAGATGAAGTTGTTCCATCCTCATCCTTGGAGGATGCTGATGGTGAGCAAACTCCAGCGCCGGTTGAGGAGAAAATCCCAGCGCAGGAGGATTCAGAGTCTGAGTCAGAGGACACAGATTGTGTTGATAATGCCTTAAAACTGCTAATGAAAACACTCGTGAAGTATGGTGAGGAGGTAGCAGCAATGGACACCCCGACTCTGGACACAGAGTTAGAAAGTCTAGCAACAGGCATAATCAAAAAAGGTGGAAAAAAGCTCAGCGCCGACCGTACTGTCAAATTGGCCTTTCTGTTGAAGACCAGACTGGACCATGAACTGTATAAGAGTGGGGACCTTGAGGATGAACTGGCTGATGAAAAAAATAAACTGGCTGATGAGAAAACTAAACACGAAGGTACCACTTCAGAGTTTGTGTCATACAAGAAAACGACAAATACAGAGATTGAACGTTTAAACAATGAAATACTGTTGCAAACACATTCATATGAAGAAAACATTCGGTCCAGAGGACAAAAATATGACGATTCTATCAGAGAGAATGAAATATTACAGCAACAGGTACAATCGATGTCTAAAGATCTACAAGAGAACAAGGAAAAAAGAGAAGAAGCCCACACCCGGTGCACAATGTTGAAAATAGAGTATGATAAATTAAAAGAACAACTAAAAGAGAGCACTCAATTCGAGGAAAATAGAAAACTCAGTGAACAGTGCACAGCGCTACAAACTGCAGTTGATTGTTTACGCAGAGAATTGACTGAAAGTAAGGTGGAACTGACCTTAACTAAAGAAAACCTCTTTAAAGAAAGGGAGAGGTGGGTGGATGTTGTGGCAAAGCATTCTCAAGGCATCACACCACCACCCCCACCACCTCCACGCGGTGATGCAGAACAGCTCACCGTACCTGTTAAGACCCGCCAGTCGGAGCAGGGACTTGCGTCCTCAACATCAACACCTGCACATGGATCACAGGTAAATGGGAATAGCAATGATGCTAAACTTTCTATTCCAATACCTGAACTCCAGAAGCTTTCTAGATACATTCAACGCTTTGAGCCAGGGCCGTTGGGTTCAATCTATACAAAGAACTACCTAGACTCTCTTGATTTCCAGCTGGGTAATTTTCCAAATGCTACTGCTGAGGATAAAATTGCGCTGATCAGGCTCACCGCAGACTGGCCTGTATATAACTTCATTGTTCGCCAACCGGACGCCATAAAAACAGATTACAAACTGTTGCGTGATACTCTTATACGAGAGTTCACTCCAAACATGGGGCCTGGTGGCTACCCTGATGCCGAGAAGGTCGTGCAAGGTAAGAAGGAGCATCCACAGGCATATTACCAGAGAATGTTCCAGGCTTTCTTTGGTAATCGCAATGAACCGGGCATGGAGGACGACGTAGGTTTTAAATACCTTTTCGGTAAAAACCTCCACCCTGATATAAAAGAGTCAGTTCAAGTGATGGCTAATTTCAGAGACAAGACCATCAAGGAAATGAAACAATGCGCCGTAAATGTTTTCGAGGCCCGCATGGAATGCAGAACACCCGTAGAGGTGTTCACGAGTGCGAGAGCCGACTCCCAATCGCTGGAACTGGAAGGGACGCGAGCACCAGCTCCCTATCCACCGACAGGCGAAAAGAAACAGACCTTTCACCCTGACAAACCACAAAGTGGGGGTGTCCGCTTGAGAAAAAACCCAAGGTGGCTCAAGCAAAACACGGAGGGTGAACAAAAGGATCAAAAGGGGGGTGCGCGTCCAACGAGTAAAGATTATGGGTACAAGGGTAACCCATATAACCAAGGGTGGTCCCAGCAGGAACCCCCGAACCAAGGGTGGTCCCAGAGGGGACACCCGAAGCCAGTCTGGGCCCGGAAGGGGCCCCCACGCCGTGGACCTGCTCCCCCTACCCCTCAAACTGAACAGTCCGAGACAGACAAAAAATCGCAGAAGTCCCGGAGGAAAGGCCGTAGCCCTCTGTCCCCAGAAGTCAAGGAGGAAATACGTCAGATGTTCGACACGTGGGAAAATACTAAAAATGAGAACAAACCCGGTGTGATGTGTAGCACTATCATTGATAGTAACTCTGAACATTCTAACAACAACAATGCCACAGTTGCTGGCAGTCACCAAGACATTGGTGGCCAGGATGCTGACAATCAGGGTAATGACAGTCGAATCGTTGACAGTCCAGAATGTGACAGTCAACAGAACGTTGACTGTAACCATGACTTCATTGTTACGGAGCCTGAGCACCCCTCGTCAGAAAAAGGGGGGGAAAGCTCACTCACCGTTGAAAGTGGCTCGCCACGAACTGAACAGTCAGACCCATGTGTGTCTGCACTAACAGTACTGATAAATGAAGGTCACACAGTCAGGGGTAGGCGTGATAAACGTCGGAGACAACCTGGTGAGTTCCTGTGTGACATTATCAGAAAGGGGCCCGCTAAGAAGGCTTACCTGTCCATCACGTTGGAAGGGATCCTCAGAAAAGAGGCCCTCTTGGATGGTGGGGCAGACATATCCGTTATGTCACCCACACTGTTAGAAGAGCTGCGGCTGGCCGCTAGCGGTGTTGACAGGGAAATACCCCTCAGAGAATGTGCTATAGTTTTGCAGGGTCTCTCGGAGACGAGTACAACCCTAACAGCTATAGCAATGGTTCACATGCAGATTGGTGAGACGACACTATACCACCCGGTATACGTGTCCACCGTTGACTCATGCCCATTTTTGGTTGGCCAAGACTTTATAAACCGCTTCGACGCGGTTATAGATTATGGCGATCAGACAATGTGGACCAGAGTGAGTCAACCACTGCCGATCGATATGCCTACACAGAGTAACACTGACCGTCTAACGGCAGGTACCGCGGAAGGCAAAAGGGAATGCTCAGACGAGAGCACAATCCCTGTGGGTGAACCTCCAACTACAGGTGAGGCAGTAGAGGTCCAACAAGAGAGCCCCCTCTGCGAGCTGAAACAGTTGGCACTCACCGAACACTACCTACCACAGGTAGTCAAAGGTGTTGAGATTCAAGGATCCCACACCGATGATGCTGTTCTGTCCCCTTGGACGGAGAAATCAGCGATCAGCCAAGCTTTCTTTGGAACCTTGGTTAAGAAACAGTTGGGTCTCGGAATGAACAAAAAGGCTTTCCGCTTCCCGTTAGACCCCAACGATAAACAGGTAATGACTGCTAAAGGGATCATTGACCTTAAACTAATCTGGAACCAACGAGAACTGGATCACCCGTTCCTCGTGGTCCCGAACTTACCACATGCAACCTACATAGGCTCCGACATTTTGGTAAGATTAGGTGTCCGAGTGGACGTCAACAACAATGCACTGTGGTCACTAGATACAGCCACGAAGGACTCTCCTGTGTTAACCACAGAGAACCTTAAGGCTGGACAGACCATTCCAGAGGTCTGCCAGGTTGCTAACAGCCATAACACTGTGGTGCCACCTCAGGTTATGAACAAGCCGGTGATGATTCACATCATGAAAGGACAGGCTATTAGAACAAAACAGGCATGCTTTCAACCATCTCCTATGTTTTTCAACTTAGGACTGTCCATGGAGGCCACATGCCAAGTGACCCTCGACGGCAGAACCACGACTGTCGCTGTGTGTAACACGAGCACAGAAGAGGTACTGATCCCAAAGCGCTCACAGCTAGGATGGTTGATCTCTACTGATTTTCATGATTTTGAACTAAGCATTCCATTTCTGGGAGGACTCCCAGAAAACTTGATCCCAAGTCATCATTCGGGGCGAGTCTTGTTCACAAAACCAACACAGGCCATAGCTCTTTTCTCCCCCACTGAGTCCGACCGGGACATTGTCCACAGGTTCGGTTTCAACCAAGGAGAAAGTCTAGGCCCTCAAACTTACAGTGCACTACCTGTTGACAGGTTTTATGACACTGAAGGGGACTCACTGGAGCTCCCCAGAGAACAAGAACCGCTCTCATTTGCTTCACAGATAGACCAGGTGGTCGCTCAGGCCGACGCCTTGGAAACTGATGAAGACAGGGACAAACTTCGCAAAGTTCTGCTAAAATATGAAAAATCATTCTCAACTGACTCGATGGATTGTGGGTTGACCACGCTCCACACAGTGAGCATTCCAACCCCGCCTGATGCTCCACCTGCATTTGTCAGACAATACAAGATTCCTCTGGCAGCACATCAACCTATCAGGGAAATCATTGCTGACCTGTTAGGAAAAGGTATCATCCGATACTGTAACAGCACTTACTCTGCGCCTTTATGGCCGGTGTTAAAACCAAATGGTAAGTGGAGACTCACTATAGACTACCGAAAGCTAAACAAACAAGTTCCCTTATCCAGATGGCCTATGACGCAACTCCAACAGGAACTGCCCAAGGTCACCAATGGTAAGTACTTCTCGACCCTCGACGTCGCCTCTGGTTTTTGGACCATCCCTGTGCGCGCCGAGGACCAGTACAAACTAGCTTTCACTTTTGGTGGCCGTCAATACACCTTTAACAGGTGTCCCTTTGGCTACGCTAACTCACCTGCAGAGTTCAACATCTTCTTGAACAAAGCATGTCCAGACGCCCACGAGCGTGGAACACTGATCTACGTGGACGATGTCCTTTTGAGGCAGCCAACACTGGACTCACATTTGGCTGAGATCGACCACGTTCTGAATCAGCTAACAACTGCTGGTGCTAAAATATCACTGTCGAAGTGCCAGTGGTGCAGAACCAAGGTGGACTACGTTGGCCTACTTGTAGGTCCAGACGGAGTACAACCACAGCTGACTCGCACCCAAGGCCTTGACAATCTCAAAGTCCCCACCAATCTCAAAGAACTACAAAGTTTTCTTGGCGTGTGTAACTACTCGAACCAGTTCATAGAGAACTATGCAGACCTTGCAAAGCCACTGACTGAACTCCTTAAGAAAGACGTTCCATTTGTCTGGACTGACAAACAGCAGCAGGCTATGGACGCTCTTATAAACAGGATCAAGTCAGCCCCTTGTTTAGTCTACCCGGACTACAACAAAGAGTTTTACTTGGAAGTGGGCTTCTCAGCTCATTGCATAAGTGCAGGTCTATACCAGATACACGACAGAGACAAACGTGTAGTAGCCTACGCCAGCAAAACGATGGCAGGCCCCGAATTGAGATTCTCAGACTGTGAGAAAGCTTTACTGACCACAGTGTGGGCAGTTAAACATTTCTCCAGCTACATTGGTGGGCAGAAAATCATTGTGGAAACACAACACCAGCCAGTGACCTTCCTTAACAGTGAACGCATCAGAGATGGTGTGGTGACAAACTCACGTGTTGCAACGTGGCTCATGGCACTTCAAAGTTTTAACCTAGACATCCGTTATGGTCAGAACAAGAAGTCTCATCTGGGGACGGACTTGGCAATCTGCCAGAAGTGTACACAAGATGTACCAGCCACCCAGCCGCCGGTTGAGGTAAAAACCCCAGTAACTGAAGACCCGAATCACCACTTCTTTGATGACAATATCTGCAAAGATATGACAACATTGTACGTGGATGGATCTTCATTCCTCCGCGACAAGATCTGCAGAGCAGGTGTTGGAGGGGTCCTCCTCCAAGGCCAAGAGCAGATAACTTTCAGCTACAAATTAGGATCTCAGACTTCTCAGTATGCTGAGATTGCAGGAATCCTAATAGCTCTCCAGATTGTAGTAGAACGCTCCATCAAGACGCTAGTCATCTGCACTGACTCTAACTATGCTCGTTTGAGTTTCGCTTGTCACCTCGCTGTGTGGAAACAGAACGGTTTCCTAACAAGCGACAGAAAAGTGGTCAAACACAAAGAGCTTTTCATAGCGTGTGATCACTTGGTGACATCACATGACTTACAGATCTACTGGAAGAAGGTTCCAGGGCATTCTAGAGTCCCTGGCGATGACAAACACTACAATGACATTGCAGACTCCTTAGCCAAAGAAGGAGCCGACGAAGGTCCTCTATGGTCCTTCGACCCCTCCTGGTTAATCGAGACTCTGCCAACACAACCTTCAGTCAGAGTTATGGCAGTCACACGTGCACAGGCCGCGGACAAACCTGCTGACAACGCAGTCTCCGTACGACCCGCACTGACTGACCCTGACATCATCCAACTTCAGAAGTCGGATCCTGCTATCAACTCCATGATACTGTATCTGACTGATCCGGACAAGAACACTCCGTCTAAAGACGAACTGGATTCCGATCCAGACCTTAAAGTCCTTTATCAGCTGCGCAAACAGCTTAAACTACTCAAGGGCATCCTGACTTTCGCTCATGGACCAACGTCCTCACCTGTGTTCGTGGTTCCCCATGACCAAAGGGGGGTGATGTTAGTTCATGCCCATGATCTCCCGTCCGCAGGACACAAAGGAGATAAAGCCACGCTGACGGCATTAAAACAAATTGCCTATTGGCCTGGAATGAAAAAGGATGTCAAGGACTACATTGAAGGGTGCGTGGTCTGTGGCCAGTTTCAGCCAACCAGACCACTTCACAGAGCACCACTGCAAAGCAGAGGCATTGCATTCCCATGGTCTGACCTCCAGATCGACTGGGTTGGACCACTCACTAAGAGCTCTAGAGGAAATAAATATTTTCTCACGGTAACCTGTGCATTTACCAAATGGGTAGAATGCCTACCAGCTCCTAACGACACAGCACAAACAACTGCTATGTTGTTAATGAATCATATATTCTCAAGGTTTGGACTTCCCCTTCGGGTGAACTCAGACCAAGGTACACACTTCACAGGTGAAGTGATGAAAGAACTGTGGAAGACGCTAGGCGTCAAGGCCAACTTTCATGTCGGCTACCACCCACAGGCTTCAGGCCAAGTTGAGAGAGCAAACAGAACTGTGGTGAGTATTTTGAAGAAATACGTGGCTGCAAACCACAAGGACTGGGATGTGAAACTCCCTCTGGTCCTCATGGCCATAAGAGCCACTCCACACACATCAACTGGCATCTCTCCCTTCGAGATGATGACCGGTCGACAGATGACTCTCCCTCTACACCTGTTGTACCAACCAGGCGACGCCGTCATGGCGACAGCCTACACTACACAACAATACATGAAAGATTTGAATGTACACCTCAGAAACACTTTTGCTTTCGCCCAGAAAAACCTGGAAAGGTCCGCTGAAGGACGCAAGGCGTACTATGACCAGAAGGCCTCTCACAATGAACTCCAAGTGGGAGACAGAGTCTGGTACTATACGTTCGCCCCAGCAACCGGGAAAGGAGAGTCCGGGACCGGAACTCTCGCCCGCAAACTAATGCCCAGGTGGACTGGACCTCATCTGATAACAGACAAAGTGTCCTCAGTCGTCTACGAGATCAAAATCAGCAAAGGCCGCAAAGAGCCAATTGCTAAATGGGTACATCGAAATCAGATCAAACCTTACAAGGCGTTCAATGACTCCACAAAAGACAAAGATCTCACAAACTCACCGACTTCATGGGATAATAAGGTCGTCCAAACACAAGTTAGTAAATAAACTAATCAGGTTTAAACTACCATATTTCCCACCCTATAAGTCGCATTGTCCAACTTGAACTTAGAAACGCTAAGTCCAACACCCACAACAAAAACTAATCTTAACAACCATTTAAATCCACAAGATTTAAGTTGACCTCGGTCATAAAGTTGAGACCTGTTTTCTTGTGTGTTGCACTTTGGAATCTGACGACAAGAGTGTGTCGAAGCAGTGAAACGTTGTTTCCTTGTTGTTTAGTCATTACTGTTGTCATTATTTGAGATATTGTTGTGGTTCTGGACACTCCCAGCCAAAAAAGGTTTTGTATTAACATTGATTAATGCATAAGATGGATTTAACTATGCCAACATGCAGTTCGTTTTGTTAAATCTCAACCGTTGAAGAGTCAATGTAGTTTAAAGCTACTCAAGGTACCATAAACTACACTGGCCTCACGATTTCTAAATTGAACCGATTCGATCGTTTCTATTCTAGATTATCTATTCATTTTGATGAGTCTCGCCATAGACTTCAAAATTTATTAGGTACACCAAATCCTACGTCGTTCGTCTAAAAGACAACAGACATTTAGATCAAACTATATTTCATTTTTCTACTTTAGTTTAACCTAAACTAAGTAATGAATGGAGGAATAGTTTGGAATTAGAGGCCTTCGTTACAGAAGCCCTCCAAAATTCTATAGGTATAGATCCCTATATCTAATTTACAGAATTGATCCACCCCTTAATTGGTAATTATAGCTGATCTAAACCATGATAGCTTACATACCAGGTGCATATAGGTAGGGCCTAATGTAAAATCCCAATCATAAGCCCACCTAAAACCACATAATTGCATGACACATAGAACCAGAGTGGCACTGACTGGAGACCAACCAGCCAACAACCTTCGATGTGGGGACCTGCAGCTCCAACGCTTGGTCTTCAACCTTCATCCAAGGATCGCCTCCTCTGCGTCAATCGAGGGATCCCCTCTACATGCTGATTATGAAAACAATTGTTGCTGATCAATCAACAAAACTAATCGTTGTGGATTTACTGCTGTGGAATTACCGCTGTGGATTATAAGACTTTGTTTCCTAAAGGATCACAGACTTTGTTTGCCAAGAGTTAACAGACTTTGTTTTCCAAGGGATTGAAAGCTTTTCGCAATGGGATTACCTCCGAACAGTATGGAATTTCCAAAAACTTTATGGGATTATAATTTTTGATTTTTCTTTTCCACTCGCCGGATTACTTCAAGATCAGAGACAGTTCAAGGTTTCCTTTCGTGTTGGACCCCATCCCCAACGACTGGCGATGGCTTCCAAAAGGGGGGAGATGTAGTGGACATGACCTTGTCCACTTTTAAGACACCTGTGTACTTTTGAACTGTCCAGTGATGACCTTTACTGACCTCTCAGTAAAGCAGGACATTTAACACAATTATTCCATTAGTTATAATCTGAGGACATATAGTCACTAAAAGAGACTATTTCTATATCTTGATTTTATTCTAATGTAATCAAGAATAACTTTTCTCATTTTCATGATATGTGCTTTTATGCTGTGTTATTCTGAAATGTGTTAATTACTGTCTTCACTGCTGTGTTTAAAGGTGAAGCCTTCGGGTCACAGAGACCGGACGGTTTTGTTTAGAAACTCAGAGACAGTCTGATGAGCAGGGCTCCAGCGTTATCTGTCTTTTTTCCTAAACATTTCTCTCTGCTGCTGGCTTGTAACCTTGGGTTTGATAAAGCAAGTGAACTCCTCTCTGTGTTCCTGCTTTTAAGTTCTAACTGTGCGGAAACGCTTCAGTCTTTGAATGGACAAAGAGTTTGAATGGACGGAGACCTGAAAGCTCTCTGCCTTGCAGCTGGTCAAGCTTGGTCAAGAGCCAAAGACTAACTTGTCAGCTAGAACTGATGGACGTCTCCATCCAGTTCCCCGAGCAAAAGCTCCAAAGTTCTTAATGAACTTCCTTTGAGAAACATCTCGTCTTGAAGTCAGCCAGAAGCTGCCACATGTTTCTGACGGCTGACGCGGATCCGAGGAGACGTTGGAAGTAAACGACCAGTTCAGACGTACGAGGGCCGGAAGGACTCCGTGCACCTGGGAGGCTGGCAATATCTTTATCAGACGCATCGTCAAAAGGTAAAGAGCGGTTTACAAACGTACCTGGGATTTAGCCGAAGTCGGATGGAATGTGTCATCTCTGGTTACACTCGAGATAAATAACTTAATCTCTCCAACCTCTTATTCCTCCTACTCTTTCCCCTCTCTATCTAAGCTGGAAACTATATTTTAAGCTGAAATGCCCCTCAGACTAAATATGTGTAACATCTAATATTTATGTCTGTTGTGTTAAATTCAAGTGTGCTGACGTATTTGAATTGAAAGAAAGTGAAATCATGTCAATCAAGTGTAATGGTGTTAATTTAGTTGATTTATTTTAAATAAATGATAGTGTCTCTTTGACATATCAAACTAAGTTAACGTGTCCATTGTCACTTAATGGCTCTGTTTATTTATCCATCACAAAGATCACAGAAATATTGAATAAACTGAAAAAGAAGAGAATCCGTGAAATTACTATTCAATCTGAATAAGTAAATTAAGGTAAAAAGGAGGTCAGTATTAAACTGACCCCCCCTTTAACCCCTTTACATGTGCAAAATCTTAAGTATAACATTTCTAGGAATGCTACATTATTTGTGTCACATGTTCGATGTATACAGGTACTAAGTTTTTCATACATGTCTTGTCAGCTTAAAAATGCTCCATTTGTTCACATTTTTAACTTGTATTATTTTTATTTGGTTAGATTCACGCACAACATTACCTAAATAAAAATGTTGTGTGCAAACAAAAGGTTAATTGCTTGTCAAGGCAAAATTATCAAGTCCGTTTAAAGACAAGCAAGCATGACTCTAAGGTTTGCATTTGACTCAAAGAAATGTAAATTTCCAAATCTAAAATGCACATATTGTGTTAAACGTTAAATTGCTCAGTTTATGAAAATATCAACTGGCACAATGAGTGCTATCTGAAGCTTTTCTTTGAATGTCATTCTTCCAACTATGCTAAATGTTGCTCCTCTGTGCAGTCAAAGCGCTTTTTTTTCCCACCCACCTCCTGGGTTTAACATAAGAATATTACCACAAATAATGCACATTTCCCATTTGCTGTTGATTTAATGCTTTTAAATAAGAAGAAAGTACACTGGTATAAGTCATTAAACGTCGCCTGGCTAATTGCCTTTTCTCAGAATGCACTTCATCCTTTTGAGCCTTCTTCTGAGAAACGTGACATAAGTTTGAACTTAGTGTTGTCAAAAGAAGAAAATGGAATTACTTTAGACTTTCTGTAAAATAATGTAGCTTTCGTTTGTGCATGGCAGACCTGGCTTTATTCAAGTGAAATTTTAAAATAAAGGAACCTATTTTTAAACAATATTAATTATAATAATAAAAAGCCATTAAAACTTTTAGAAATAGAAGGTTAATAAAAGTATGCATGCTCAATAATCCATGTAGATAAATCTAACAAGGTTGAGTCAGGTCCTCTGGATACACTCTGCTTGTTGAAATGTTTCAACAAAGAAGAACCCATCCAGAGGACCTGACTCAACCTTGTTAGATTAACTGAACTATAGTCACAAAAAAGCTTAATAACTCGTGGTTTTCTGGGCACTCTTGCAATTGTATTTACAATATGAAGGTTAGAGATATAAAATATTTATATACCGGCATTGTCCAATTCATTTCATGTGGCCTCTAAACACAAAACCCTAACCAAAAACCACTTACAGAGAAACCAGCAGGAATAAATACAAGACAAATATATAACACCAGCAAGGACCTGTGCATCACAAATAGCTATTAAGGAAACAGTCCTTGTACTGAAAGTTTATGCGGAAATAACTGAAAAATACAAAAAGCAGCAAACACTGCATTAAAAAAACACAGTTTCAAACAAAGTCACTCTTTTATGCTGCATCTTTTGAGAGTGTGACACACCAAATAAAGGAAATCAATAAGAATTGCTATGCATTCACCTATATCCGCATCCTTTGCGTTTTGTTTGAGCTCCTCCATTTTCCTGATCTAACCAGAAGATCTGGATACGAGAACTGGGTCACATGCAAAGCAAGTAAAAATAGACCACGTCCTTATCAGTGTGCTGATATGCATCAGGCCACCAGCAAGCCAGTATTAACACTCTTTAGCTAAAGGCTACTCATCTGATCAGTTCAGAAGGCCACACCACTACTCATGCAGACCTCCCTCCTGTTAATCCTTTAAAGGCTCGTCTGTCACCTTCTCCCATCCATCGATTGATGGTTTTGACAGAAACCGCAACTCTATCCACTCTAAAAATACAATGTATGTGTTTCCAGGTTTCCCGTTTTTCACGCTGAGAACAACATTGAAATGTGATGCTGGTGAAGATTCTCAGTCGTCCAGGACGTGATAAAATCCAAAAAGGCGTTCAATACAAGATCAATGAAAAGCTGTAAATATACAGGTGGTCCTCGGGTTACGGCGGTCTCGATCTATGGCGATCCGAATTTACGAACGCATTATATTAATAAAAATATGGAGATTTTTTTTTATGTGTTTAAATGTTCTTGATTTCATGTGTACAGCACTTTGTTGCAGCAGTGGTTGATTTAAATGGCTTTATAAAATAAAGTATTATTATTATTATTATTATTATTATTATTATGATTTTGAAGCCGATTACGCAGTTTCCGGCAGTGTCCAGCAGTGTCCAGCAGTGTTCGGCAGTGTTTGGCAGTTCAGCCAGTTAGCTCCGGCCTCGAGAGCCGGCTTCGGACGGACCAGAGGGTCAGAGGTTCCTACGCTCAGTGCTTTAAGTGGAAAAAAATAAGTGCCGGTACCCTCCCTAATGTCATAATAATATGCATACCTGCAAACTCGGAAGGGATGAAAAAGGTGACAAACGTTGCGCCAACCCCCCCCAAAGATTTTGTAATTTTTAACATGCTTCAAGTAAAAGTCATTTACTAACCTAATTTAATGAGGACATAAATAGGAAAGATTGTGTCAACCAAAAAATCAACAACCAACAACAGCAGCAAGTCAAATACAGCAGAACATTTTGCTAACAATGCGCTGCTCCGAGTCAACAGATGCATTAAAAAACTTAAGACTTATCTCTTCAGACAGGCTTTTGGTTAATTTTGTACATTGATTTTAGAGTTTGTTATGTTTTACCTTTTTGTATAGTACTTCTGTGATTTTATGATTTTATTTTTCCTTTTGTAAAGCACTATGTGACTCTCATGTCTGTGAAATGTGCTATATAAATAAAACTTACTTACTAACAGTAAAAACTAGTTTCTTAAATATGCTGGTGAAGATGTTTTGCCAGAAATTTTGAATAAAGTAGATGCCATTTCCTGCATTCTTGTGTATTTTAACAAGTTGTTAAACATCTATGTTTACCTACATGTAAACATGATTCACTAACTATTTTAGAGACATCTAACAAAATAAAGTCAGGTCCTGTGGACAGATTAAAAAATTGTTGAAATTATTATTGATCATGAATCAGGATATTTTAGAGACACCTCATTTAACTAGTTCATATAGACATCATCCTGTTTTTAAATTCACTCCTGTGGCTAAGATAATTAAATTAATGTGACAATTTATCACAGTGACTTTAGGGGTGCAATTGACTGTTATTTTGTTAATTTTTATTTAGTTTTATTTGTAACACAACATGCCATTTTACTAAACAATGGTTACACTCCACTGCATGTATAAAAATATTAACTTTACCCACACGTTGGAGGAGTTACTTCCGCTTCCCTCGCGCTCTGTCGCGCTGCAGAGTTTGTTTTTGTTTTTTTACAGAGTTCGCTGTCGTCTCCTCCCCCTGTCTATCCTGAGGTTGTGATTGGCCAAAATGACGCGCTCCACCAAAGATGTTTTATTGTCGTGAAGATGCATTACTCTTTCTTGAAATCCAGTCGGGGGAAATGATGCATTCTAATCTGCCACGGGTCTTTCAAGTGGAGAAGACGAAAATAAGTTCCGGAACGCACCTTACGCTTAAAAAAAGTCCCGGTACTCTCAGGGTTAAATTTTAGAAGTGGCGGAACTGGGTACCGGTGAGTTCCGGCCCACTTAAAGCACTGCCTACGCTCGGATACATGAGCTGGAGCTGAATGGCGGTTTTGTGGAGGGACGGATGGACGAAGGAAAATGACGCTGTGAACCGCGTGAAGCAGCAGACAGCGAGCTGGGCCGGAGAGGCAACAAGATAACATGCTAACAAGCCTAGCTGTAGGATGGACGGGTGGATGCTAACGCTCACCGGGGACACGGAGCCGACAGGCGGCGGAGCTCGCCTCGATGTCCGCCTGGCAGCCTCAGATGTTGGATTGTTACCGAGCTAACATGCTAAAACGCGGAGAAACAGCTGCGGCAGCCTTTTTGGAGGGTCTAACATGCTGGCACGGCCTAACATGCTAACGCGGAGAGCTAACGCTAACGTGGCGTAGCTTGTTGGACGAACAGCTATCAGTAAGTTATTAACTCTTTTTCTGGCTCCAAATGTATGGATCTAACATGCTAACAGTCCTTCCTGTAAACAGTTCGGACCACGTGGAGCAGCACGAAGCTGCGGAGCTCGGATGTGCAAGAGCTAACATGCTAAAGACGGAGACAGGCTTGACCAGCTCAAAGTAAGAAATTAACTTTTTATTAAGGTTAAAAATGTGTTTTTTGATCATTATGTATGGTACTGTATTAGGATAGGCGAAGTGCTTGGTAACTACAGTACCATACATGTACGTGTATAAGTGGCGGCTGGTGTGTGGTCCCCGACTTACGTTAATTTTGTGTTATGATTGGTGCGCAGGAACGGAACTCGTTTGTAAGTCGGGGACCAGCTGTACTGTGATCTTCATGTGATCATAAATACATCCAGTTGGTAAAGCAATAACTGCAGTTTTATACTAAAAACATTAGACTAAGCTACCGGTAAACAGAAAACGATGTTGATGAAAGAGTGAAAGTATGGGAATGTAAGTGAACCTTAATGTTTTAGGTGAATGTTTAAGTGGGTGGGAGTTATACTTTGTATAATTTGAGAGGTGTTTTCTTTTTTTTTGCTTGACCGAGGTAGTGCAAAGTGACATATATTTTGGTTAGTGGAAAAAGAAATAATATCCACCACCAGGCGCAATGGCTTAGCCAAGGGTTGGCCATTGGTGGTCTTGGCCACCCCACCAGCCATCCCAATCATTTGAGAGAACTATACATTTAAACAATATTAAAACTAGAAAGTATTCTTTCCTCAAATGATTGGGGTGGCCATCTTGGATTTTGACATGGCAACCCACTCTTTTATGGTGACTTTTCTTAAGCCTAGATGCAGCCATACACCAAGATGGCAGTCGGTACTTCACTTATTTTACAAGTTACTGTATCCAGCTGCCAAGATGGTTGGATGGACAAAGGTTATTTCCAATTCCTAGAATCGTTCGCTGATGTGGAACAACAAATCCTATCTTGTTTGTTTCTATTGTACAGCCCTTTGGTTGGCCTTGTTGCTGTTTTAAGTGCTCTTTAAATAAATTGGTATGGCATGGTATGTATCCACTTCCCTACATCTTACTTCAATATCAAACAAATGTGTTCAAATGTAGCACATAAACACAAATGCAAAAACATAGTCGAGTAACCTCTGGCGTTTTAAAACAACATTATTAAGTTTATACAGATGCCATTGGAAAAATTGTCAAATTTCAAATGCATCTCAATCAGTTGAGTCACCCGCAAACTGCCACCCTGGACGTTTACGAAACTTTACGAGAGGTTTTCTGGTCATAAATGTAAAACAGTAACACTGTGTGACACTGTACAGGTAGTCCCCGATTTATGAGCGAGATCCGTTACAACGAGGCGCTCGTAAACCGGAAATCTCGTAATTTGGAACGGCCGCCATTTCGCTCGTAAATCCGGAAATCCGCTCGTAAATTGGAACGGTTTTCGCTAGCGCACCTAAAAACACTCTATTTTCATCTAAAAACTACTTTTGAGTGCATAAAAATGATCGGAAACGTGTGTTTATATGCTTAACTAGCTAACTGAAGTGAAAAAACACATGAAAACTCAGTATTTTTTTCGTTTTTTCCAAAAATGTGCAGCTCGTAAGTCTGGAACCTCGCAGATCAGAGCGCTCGTAAATCGGGGACTACCTGTACCTAATAAGTCCAAGTATTGAATTTGGCTGGAGGGGGGTTCCCCTTTGGTTGATTGGTGGATGCTCAAGTGCCTGCACAGTAGAGCCAATTTCATGTCTCATTAGCTTCATGCAAACCCAGATTGGATTTCAGATGGTGAGGCTTTCTCAATTCATGGGGAACTAGAGCTA
>JBBPBX010005719.1:0-28194 GCA_038048925.1 Garcialebias charrua | reverse complement strand
AGTAAAGACAGCAGCAGAGTGAGGAAATGTGGCCAGTTTGTCCTCCAGTTGTCTAAGCCTATAACAGCATAACTAAGGGATAGCTCAAGAAACCCATGCTGACCCTAACTCCAAAATAGTAAAATTTTAAAACCCATTCTTAAAACTGGACAATGTGTCAGCCTCACAGACAGAAACTGAAAGTTGGTTCCACAAGAGAGGAGCCTGATAACTGAAATGTCTGCTTCCCATTTTACTTTTGATAACTTACAAGTTTTTATTTTATGTTTTATTTTTCTCATTTACACTTTATTTATACAGGTCGTCTCATTGAGCCATGAAAACTCATTTTCAAGAGAGACCTGTTTTGGGGAGCAAAGTGTGGGGGTTAAGGGCCTTGCTCAGGCGCCCAGAGTGGGGCAAATGAGGGCAGAGGCAGGTGTGGGTGCTTCACCTTTTCCATCCACATTTTGTTATTGACGGTAACGGGAGTTGAACCTGCAAATTTCCGATCACAGGCCTTTCTTCTCTAACCTCTGTGCCACCACTTCCCGTAAGTAAGCCTGATATCTGAGAACAAAGTGCTTAATAACATCTGAATATGTTTATGTTTATGTTTGTTTATGTTTATTAAATTTGTTCATTTTTTTACAAAAGAAACACAATACAAGACAATCCCATTAATGATACGTACACAATGTAAAAAAATGAAAGGAAGCAGAAAGAAGAATAAATCTTATTATATCTGCCCCTTTTTTCAAACAATCAGATTAAACAATAATAATATTTCACCAGTAGTACAAAATGACTAACTCTTTCTAATTTTCTAATACTAATACGTAACTAATAATCGATACAAAACACATTAATAATATTTCACCAGTAGTACAAAATGACTAATTCTTTCTAATTTTCTAATACTAATACATAATTAAAAATTGATACAAAGCACATTAATAATCTTCCACCAGTAGTACAAAATGACTAACTCTTTCTAATTTTCTAATACTAATACATTACTAATAAATAATACAATACACATTATGCTAATTCATATATATTTTTTCAACAAATTCCTTTTGATCATTTTCTTAAATGTAAACAGTGACTTGGCATTTTTAACTACATTCTCCAAGCCATTCCATAATCTAATTCCCTGGATTGAGGTAGAACGTCCCTTCAAGCTAGTTCTGAATTGTGGTTTTACAAACATCTCTGTCCCCTTAAGATTATAACAACTTTGTCTTTTAACAAAGTGCATTTGGATATTTAAAGGTAATTTGTTGTTCTGAGCCCTATACATAATTGATAAAATATTATAATCAACCAAATCATGGAACTTCAATAATTTCAGTTGATAAAATAATGTACTGGATGGATGACAGTAATGTTTTCTAGTGATAATTCTTACAGCTCTTTTCTGTAATACAAAAATAGGCTTTGTGATTGTTTTACACGCTTTCCCCCAAACATCAATACAATAGATTAAGTGTGGAACAATGATTGTGTTATACAACAAATACAGAGCTTTATCATTCAATAGGTCTCTGACCTTGTATAGTACTGCAATCGATTTAGCTATTTTTATTCTTACAGAATTTATGTGTTGTTTCCATGTCAGTTTGTCATCAATAATAACACCCAAAAACTTCACCTCACTCACTCTACAAATCTCAACACCCTCAATTTTGAGTGGAACATCAACAGTTTTCTTTTTATTACTGAATATCATGTAATTAGTTTTTTCTAGATTTAATGATAATTTATTGATTTTAAACCAAGTTTGTATTTTGGTAAATTCTGTCTTTATCAATTCCAACATTTGTTCTATATCTTCACCTAAACAGAAAAATGTGGTATCATCAGCAAAAAGTATACATTTAAGGAGTCCTGACACATTTACCAAGTCATTCACATATAAAATAAATAGCTTTGGTCCAAGCACAGAGCCCTGGGGAACTCCACATGTGATATTACAGAGGTCAGATCTTACATCATTTATTTGTACAAATTGTTTCCTATCTTTCAAATAGCTAGATACCCACTGTAATGCTGGTCCTCTAATACCATATTTGTTCAGTTTTTCAAGGAGAATGGTGTGATCAATAGTATCGAATGCTTTTTTTAAATCAACAAAAAT
The DNA here is from genome assembly GCA_038048925.1 of Garcialebias charrua. NCBI lineage: Eukaryota > Metazoa > Chordata > Actinopteri > Cyprinodontiformes > Rivulidae > Garcialebias > Garcialebias charrua. The sequence goes on along the minus strand of JBBPBX010005719.1, from coordinate 26,075 downwards.
ACTGACACAGTATTGTTTTTGATCGACAGCAGTAGTTATTTGTTCCATTAATTCCATGAGAGCCATTGATGTAGAGTTTTTAGCTCTGAACCCATATTGACTATTGCTTAGAATATTTTGTTTGTCTATAAATTGATCTAGTCTGTTCACAAATAGTTTTTCAAGAATTTTAGAAAACTGTGGTAACAAGGATATAGGTCTATAATTGTTGAACACACATTTATCACCATTTTTAAAAAGAGGAACTACCTTAGCTACTTTCATATTATCTGGAAATATTCCTGTTGAAAATGATAAGTTACATATATATGTAAACGGCTCAATAACATGGCTCATTATATCCTTTACAAACATCATATCCATGTCCACCCAGTCCTTTGATCTCTTGTCTGTAAGATTTTTTACTACTTTCATTATTTCCTCTTCGTTAGTTCCATTTAGAAATATAAGATGGAGCTAGATTTTTGAAAGCTTTGTGAGTTAGAAGTACTATTTTGAATTGTATTCTGAAATTTACAGGGAGCCAATGGAGAAAAGCTAAAACTGGAGAGATATGATTTCTCCTACCAACTCTCATTAAAACTGGCAGCAGCATTTTGGATCAAATGAAGAGTTTTTAAATAAGTATTTGGACACCCAGATAATAAGCAATTGCAATAGTTCCGCTTAGACATAATAAATACATGGGCCAGTTTCTTTCTGCACCATTTTTAGAGAATATGTTTCTAATTTTAGAGATATTATAGAGGTGGAAGAAGACAGTTCTAGTAATGTTTTTAATGTGGTTGATAAAATACATGTCCTGATCAAAAATAACACCAATATTTTTAATATTAGAGCTGGAGGCCAGATTAATGACATCCAAAGAAAGTGAAAGATTGCTAAATGTATTCTTAAGATGTTCAGGTGCAAAAACCACAAACTCTGTTTAGTCTGAGTTTAAAAGCAATTAAGAGTCATCCAGGTTTTTATGTCTTAAAAATGCCTCTAGGTAACTGATTGGACAACCCTATTTTCCAGCCTATAAGTCACACTTTTTTGCATAATTTGCATGCCTTGCCACTTATAGGGCAAAGTTACATATTTATGGATTTTTTTCCCATATTTTTAGACCAATTTTTGGCTGAGATATGACAGTTTTTCATTATGGAAAAAAAATGGTGCAGTACCACTTTTGGCCGCTAGGGTCCACCGACCATTCCCAGCTCATGTGTCCGAAGGAAGCCTCCTCTGGTCGGACTCACTCTGTCGCAGCCCGGCCTCCTGCTCTCTGGAGCTCTGACACTTCCAGAGAGTCCACCGACCGTTCCCAGGTCATGTGTACGACGGCAGCCACCTCTGGTTGGACTCACTCTGTAGCAACACGGCCTCCTGTTCTTTGGAGGTATGAACTACTGTTAGCTCAGGGTTTGTTAGCAAAATAGCTCAAGAACCACAGGACAGATTTTGATGAAACATACAGAAATTAATCAGTGGATGGACATTTACAACCTATTAGCTGTAGGAGATATTTGAGCTAAAATTCTATGTTTTAGGACCGTAGCTGTGGTAGCTGTTAGCTCAGTGTTTTACTATTAGCAAAATAGCTCATGAACCACACAACAGATTTTGATGAAACGTACAGAAAGTAATCACTGGATGGATGTTTACAACTGATTAGCTTTAGGAGAAGTTTGAGCAAAAATTCGATGTTGTAGCACAGTAGCTATGGTAGATAGCTAGCTGTTACCTCAGTGTTGTTGTATTTTAGCAAAATAGCTCAAGAACCACAGGACAGATTTTGATTAAACTTACAGAAAGTAATCACTGGATGGAAAATTACAACGTAATAGCTTTAGGAGATGTTTGAGCGAAAACTCGATTTACAGTATTTATAATTTATTTTCATAGAGCGTGACCGTTTGGAAGACCGTCAAAGCGAAACCATTTAAATCCAGCTGATTTGACCATTACGTGAATTTATTAAGGAAACGTTAAGCTCAGAAACACTTTTGCTATAATGTCAGCTAATAAATATATATTTTTAGGGGTTTATCTTGCTAAAGGGTCTGCTAGGAACGTCTGGCAGAGTCTCCCGTAAGACGGAGCTTTAACTCCCAACTCCAGGAGAGCTTTGAACACGTTCTGAGGGAGGCGGGGGACATTGAGTCCGAGTGGGCCATGTTCCGCGCCTCTATTGTTGAGGTAGCTTATCAGAGTTGTGGCCACAAGGTTGTTGGTGCCTGTCGTGGTGGCAACCCTCGAACCCGGTGGTGGACACCGGCGGTGAGGGATGCTGTCAAGCTGAAGAAGGAGTCCTATTGGGCCTTTTTGGCCTGTGGGACCCCGGAAGTAGCAGATAGGTACCGACAGTCCAAGCGGCATGCGGCTCGGGTGGTTGCTGAGGCAAAAACTCGGGCGTGGGAGGAGTTCGGAGAGGCCATGGAGAATGACTTCCGTACGGCTTCGAGGCGATTCTGGTCCACCATCCAGCGTCTCAGGGGGGGAAAGCGGTACGCGACCAACACCATTTATGGTGGGGATGGCGTGCTGTTGACCTCAACTCGGGATGTTGTGAGTCGGTGGGCGGAATACTTCGAAGACCTCCTCAATCCTACTGGCATGTCTTCCACTGAGGAAGCGGAGCCTGGGGACTTTGGGTCGGGCTCTCCAATCTCTGGTGCTGATTGTGCTGAGGTCACCGAGGTGGTTAAAAAGCTCTGCGGTGGCAGGGCTCCGGGGGTGGATGAGATTCGCCCTGAGTTCCTTAGGGCTCTGGATGTTGTGGGGTTATGTTGGCTTACGCGACTCTGCAATATCGCATGGACATCGGGGGCAGTTCCCTTGGATTGGCAGACTGGGGTGGTGGTTCCCCTATTCAAAAAGGGGGACCGTAGAGTGTGTTCCAACTATAGGGGGATCACACTCTTAAGCCTCCCTGGTAAGGTCTATTCAGGGGTTCTGGAGAGGAGGGTCCGTCGGATAGTCGAACCTCGGATTCAGGAGGAGCAATGTGGTTTTCGTGCTGGTCGTGGAACACTGGACCAGCTCTACACCCTCAGCAGGGTCCTGGAGGGTACGTGGGAGTTTGCCCAACCAGTTTACATGTGCTTTGTGGACTTGGAGAAGGCATTCGACCGCGTCCCTCTGGGGGTTCTGTGGGGGGTACTCCGGGAGTATGGGGTACCAGGCCCATTGATATGGGCTGTTAGGTCCCTGTACGACCGGTGTCAGAGCTTGGTCCGCATTGCCGGCAGTAAGTCAGGCTCATTCCCAGTGAGAGTTGGACTCCGCCAAGGTTGCCCTTTGTCACTGATTCTGTTCATAACTTTTATGGACAGAATTTCTAGGCGCAACCAAGGTGTTGAGATGATCCGTTTTGGTGGCCTTAGAATCACTTCTCTGTTTTTTGCAGATGATGTAGTCCTATTGGCTTCATCAGGTCATGATCTACAGCTTTCGCTGGAGCGGTTTGCACCCGAGTGTGATACGGCCGGGGTGAGGATCAGTTCCTCCAAATCCGAGGCCATGGTCTTGAGCCTGAAAAGGGTAGCATGCCCTCTCCGGGTCGGGGAGGAGGTCCTGCCCCAAGTGGAGGAGTTTAAGTATCTCAGAGTCTTGTTCACGAGTGAGAGAAAACTGGAGTGTGAGATCGATAGGCGGATAGGTGCATCATCCGCATTGAAGCGGGCGCTGTACCGGTCTGCCGTGGTGAAGAGAGAGCTGAGTCGAAAGGCAAAGCTCTCAATTTACCGATCGATCTACGTTCCCACCCTCATCTATGGTCATTGTCATGGTCTGTCTTCTGTTGTCTGGTGTTTCTGTGTTCTGTCTGTTTGTGTTTCTTTTAGTCTTCTCTTGAGTTTAGTTTAGTTCTTTGTCTCCTCTCAGTTGTCTAGTGTCTTTGTCTTGCCCTGTTAAGCTTTCTGTTTTTGTTTCTGTGTTCTGTTTGTTTAGTCAGCTCTTTGTTCCCACTGTGAGGTTGGCTCCCTCTCCTGGACTTTCCATGTGTTTTCCATTCAACCTACCCTGCTCCATTTTAGTTATTTCAGATTTAGTTTATTTCCCTGTCCTGCTCCAGATTAGTTAAATTCCTGTTTAGTTTACTTCTCTGTTCAGCCCCAGTTTAGTTATTCATGTTACATGTTTTAGTTAGTTCCCTTGCCCTGGTCTGTTATTTATTACTTCCCCAAGTGTTCACTCTGGTCCTTCCTGGTGTTGTGCTCCAATCAGTCTGATTATTTTCACCTTTGTCCCAAGCCCTGCCTGTGTGTATATAAGTTCCTCTGTGAGTTCTGTCTTTGTCGGTTCGTCATCGTTTTGGGTTCATCCTAGTCCTGTTCCCCGAGTTCCCTGAGTTATGTGAGTTATGCTGCCATTGTCAGCCTTTTTTCTGTTTGAACAATTAAAGTATTTATTTTTGTACTTTGCCTCCTGAGTCCTGTCTGCAAATGGGTTCTTTCCACGGTCCCTGAGCCTGGACCCTAACAGTACGAACCGACCAGTTTCTGAGCCCAGCAGACAGGTTCTCCTGAGTTTTTTTTGTTTTTGTTTTTTGCTTACCTGTTTTTTGAGTTTTCTTCAAGATGAGGAGAACCACCATCCGATGTGGTACCTATTGGACTAAACCCGTCCTGGACCTGACGGAGTACAGCCAGGCGGTGGAGGTTCTGCCTTCACCTCTCCTGCTGCAGGAGGAGAGAAGGACTAAAGGTAGCCACACAACACCCAGGTCCAGTTTTTCCTCAGCTCCCGTGCCGACTTACTCTGGGTGGACGTCGGGTGAGGACGCAGAGTCAGAGGACGAACTCTGGCTTGCCCCCGTGGTCCACTCACAACCTCGTCGTAAGAGAGGCAAAAACAAGACCCGGAGAGGGTCCACCACACCTCCGGTCCGTCCAGTGGTTCCCGCTCGGTCCGGTGAGACTGAGTCCCCTGTGCCCAGCTCCAATGTCACTGTGGGCGCGGTCCCCGTTGCCTCACCTCCCAGGATTCCGGTGAGGACGAAGCTCGACCCCACACCTCCGACATGTACAGCTGTTCCTGCTCAGTTCGGCGAGACTGGGTCCCACTCGTCCCAGCTCCAGACCAGTGACTTTGCTTCAATAAATCAAACCTTATTACGTTTGCTGACCTCTGCCATGGACAATCCAGACTGTATTAACCTTTTGCTTTCCTCTGCAGAAAGCCTTGTGTTTTCTCAACCTGGTCTGGCCCAGCTTCCTTTTTATAAAGGGCTTTTGAGTGAGATAAGGGCTCTAAAGCCTGCTGCACCAAACTCTCATCCTGTGGCCACAAGCCTCCAGCCTCCTACAGTTAGAGACTCATCTATTGCAGAAACTGCAGTATCTCCTGATTTTCCTGTGTCCCTAGTGTCTGCAGGAGGTCCAGAACCTGCAGCAGGAGGTCCAGAACCTGCAGCAGGAGGTCCAGAACCTGCAGCAGGAGGTCCAGAACCTGCAGCAGGAGGTCCAGAACCTGCAGCAGGAGGTCCAGAACCTGCAGCAGGAGGTCCAGAACCTGCAGCAGGAGGTCCAGAACCTGCAGCAGGAGGTCCAGAACCTGCAGCAGGAGACCCAGAACCTGCAGCAGGAGACCCAGAACCTGCAGCAGGAGACCCAGAACCTGCAGCAGGAGACCCAGAACCTGCAGCAGGAGACCCAGAACCTGCAGCAGGAGACCCAGAACCTGCAGCAGGAGACCCAGAAACTCCAGTGTCTTTGGAAGGTGCCTCCCAGGAAGGAGCCCCTCCTGTCTCCTGTGCCGAGGGGGTCCCGGAGGACCTTCTTCCTGTATCCTGTGCCGAGGGGGTCCCGGAGGACCTTCCTCCTGTATCCTGTGCCGAGGGGGTCCCGGAGGACCTTCCTCCTGTATCCTGTGCCGAGGGGGTCCCGGAGGACCTTCCTCACGTCTCCTGTACCGAGGGGGTCCTGGAGGACCCTCCTCACGTCTTCTGCTGTCCTGAGGTCTGGCCTTCGACGTCTGCGGCTCCTGAGGTCTGGCCTTCGACGTCTGCGGCTCCTGAGGTCTGGCCTTCGACGTCTGCGGCTCCTGAGGTCTGGCCTTCGTCGTCTGCGGCTCCTGAGGTCTGGCCTTCGTCGTCTGCGGCTCCTGAGGTCTGGCCTTCGTCGTCTGCGGCTCCTGAGGTCTGGCCTTCGTCGTCTGCGGCTCCTGTGGCCTCGCCTTTGTCGTCTGCGGCTCCTGTGGCCTCGCCTTCGTTGTCTGCGGCTCCTAGGGTTTCATCTTCGCCGTTTGCAGTTCCTCTGGTCCCCGTGTTGTCTGCTATGGTCTCCAAGGCTCCTCGTGCGGGACGGCCTCCCGGACGTCCGCCTGGACTGGCTCCTGGCGATGGACGGACTCCGGTCGACCGCCTGACCTGGCTCCTGGCGATGGACGGCCTCCCGGTCGACCGCCTGACCTGGCTCCTGGCAATGGATGGCCTCCCGGTCAGCCGCCCGCCCGGCCACTCTTCTGTTTTTGAACGTTGCCCAGGTCTTGCCCTGTCGGTTTTTGTTTAGTTTGTTCTGGCCCTCCGTCCTTGTGTTTTCCCCCATCCTCCCGCCCGTTCTGTGTTTGTGCTTTGTGGGACGTCAGGTGACGTCCCTTGAGGGGGAGGTTCTGTCATGGTCTGTCTTCTGTTGTCTGGTGTTTCTGTGTTCTGTCTGTTTGTGTTTCTTTTAGTCTTCTCTTGAGTTTAATTTAGTTCTTTGTCTCCTCTCAGTTGTCTAGTGTCTTTGTCTTGCCCTGTTAAGCTTTCTGTTTTTGTTTCTGTGTTCTGTTTGTTTAGTCAGCTCTTTGTTCCCACTGTGAGGTTGGCTCCCTCTCCTGGACTTTCCATGTGTTTTCCATTCAACCTACCCTGCTCCATTTTAGTTATTTCAGATTTAGTTTATTTCCCTGTCCTGCTCCAGATTAGTTAAATTCCTGTTTAGTTTACTTCTCTGTTCAGCCCCAGTTTAGTTATTCATGTTACATGTTTTAGTTAGTTCCCTTGCCCTGGTCTGTTATTTATTACTTCCCCAAGTGTTCACTCTGGTCCTTCCTGGTGTTGTGCTCCAATCAGTCTGATTATTTTCACCTTTGTCCCAAGCCCTGCCTGTGTGTATATAAGTTCCTCTGTGAGTTCTGTCTTTGTCGGTTCGTCATCGTTTTGGGTTCATCCTAGTCCTGTTCCCCGAGTTCCCTGAGTTATGTGAGTCATATAGGAGCCAAGATGGTCTAGTGGCAGGGCTTTTGACTACGGATCCGAAGGTCGCGGGTTCGCGCCCCGGCCACTACCCAGCTTGGGGTGTCTATGAGTGCACACCTATTTCTCCAGCTCCCCGGGCGCTTTCGGGCTGCTCACTGCACCACCTGGTAGGTGGTTGGGTTAAATGCAGAGACAAATTTCGTCTGTGTATGGGAACATATGTAGATGACAGGAATAGACATTATTATTATTATATTATTATTATGCTGCCATTGTCAGCCTTTTTTCTGTTTGAACAATTAAAGTATTTATTTTTGTACTTTGCCTCCTGAGTCCTGTCTGCAAATGGGTTCTTTCCACGGTCCCTGAGCCAGGACCCTAACAGTCATGAGCTTTGGGTTGTGACCGAAAGAACGAGAGCTCGGATACAAGCGGCTGAAATGAGTTTTCTCCGCAGGGTGTCTGGACTCTCTCTTAGAGATAGGGTGAGAAGCTCAGTCATCCGGGAGGGACTCGGAGTAGAGCTGCTGCTTCTCCACATCGAGAGGAGCCAGTTGAGGTGGCTCGGGCATCTGGTTAGGATGCCTCCTGGACGCCTCCCTGGTGAGGTGTTCCGGGCATGTCCCACCGGGAGGAGACCCAGAGGAAGACCCAGGACACGCTGGAGGGACTATGTTTCTCGGCTGGCCTGGGAACGCCTTGGGATTCCCACAGAGGAGCTGCTCCAAGTGGCTGGGGAGAGGGAAGTTTGAGCCTCCCTACTTAGGCTGCTATCCCCACGACCCGACCCCGGATAAGCGGAAGAAAATGGATGGATGGATGGATATCTTGCTAAATTTTAAAGAGATGAAGGTCTGTTCGCTACACTGCATGTCTGTTGCTGTGCCTGCTCATTTTGTTGAGCCGCCGTAGCAAAACAATTTAAATTCAGTTGATTTGACCATTATATTCATTTATTAAGGAAAAGTTCAGCTCTAAAACACTTTTGCTATAATGTCAGCTAACAAATGTATTTTTTATTGGTTTGTCTTGCTAAATTTTAATGAAATGCACCATTCCCACCCGTGCGGGTGCACGTCCTAACGTTTTGGGCAAAACACCGGCCCACATTTCCAGGTTGTCAGCGGTGACGCGTAACGTCAGCGGTGACGCGTTACGTCAGTGGTGACGCGTTACGTCAGTGGTGATGTCAGTTGTGACTTTTAAGGCGAAGCAACATATTTATGGATTTTTCCAAATTATTGGACATAATTGGACAATGTAACTTATAGGGCAGTGCGACTTATAGGGCGGAAAAATATGGTAATAGAGTTTCATTGACAAATATAACTGTGTATCATCAACATAACAAATGAACTCTATCCCATGTTGTTTAATAACTTTACCTAATGGAAGCATACATTAAAAATATTTGGTCCAAACACTGAATCCTGAGGAACTCCATAGCAACTTTGGTATATGAAGAAGATTCATTATTTACTAAACACAGCGCCTCAGACTGAAGAAGTCTTTTGGAGGAAAGATGAAACGTTTCTACATTTTTTGTTTTGTTTTGTTTTTTGAATGTCCAGAGGACCAGACTTAACTTTTTTAGATTAATCTACCTGGATTATTGAGCATGCATCAGAATACAGTATATATAATTTACATTTACAACCTGGAATCTATCAAATAAATATGATATAAACTATTTCAGGGCCATTCCTGTAATCCCAATATCATATGCAAGCCTCTGTAGTAGAATATTGTGATCAACTGTATCAAATACAGCACTGAGGTCTAACAGGAATAGTGTAGACACAAGTTCATTGTCAGAGGCCATGAGAAAATTTGTAATTTTCACCAGTGTTGTTTTTGTGTTGTCATGAGGGCGAAACCCTGACTGAAACTCCTCAGATTATTTATTTTCAGATATTCACACAACTGACTTGCAACTATTTTCTCTAGATTTTTTTTTTTTTAGATCAAAGTTAGATTAGATATAGGTCTATAATTGGCAAGAATTCCTGAATCAAGATCAGGTTTCTTAAGTGAAGGTTTAATAACAGCAACCTTAAATCCTTGTGGTAAGTAACTATGCATTTGAGACAAATCAAGCAGATTGAAAATAGGGCTATTAATTACAGAAACTACATCTTTAAAAGGCCTGGTTGGGATGGGATCTAGCAGACATGGATTGTTTGGATGAAACTATTATTTTTGACAAATCCGAGAGCTGAATAGGACAAAAATAGTCCAAACATAAACCAGGTTCAAGTGACATTTCTAAAGCTGCCTAATCTGAATCAGAGGCAATAGGAGGAAGGATGGTTTGAATTTTCTCCCAATTTGAAATTATTTTATTTATAAATAATCTAATGAAGTCATTACTGCTTATAGTTGTAGGGATACATGGCTCAAAAGAGATGGGACTTTTCATTAGTCTATCTATAGTACTGACCAGAAACCTGGGATTATTTTTATTCTCATCTATTAAAGATGAATAATATACAGTTCCAGCTTTATGAAGAGCTCTATTATATGACAGCAGGCTATCTCTCCAAGTTTTAAAAAAAATGAATGTTGAAATTTCAATTATCCAGGTAGATAAAAACAACAAAAAAGTTTAAAACATGGAGGAGGTTGGCATCACAGGAGGTTGGCTTGAAACACAGTAATGAAGGCTACTGATGGGACAGATCTGGTTGGCAGGCTGCAGACTGATGGAAGACAAAACTTTTCTCCCTCAAAGAAACTGTTCCAGATGACATGATTTATCCTTTTTTGTTGCTCTCAAAGTTAAATAAAATTATTCCATGTTAGTGGAGCACCATTTTATTTTCAGTTTTCTAAGATGCCTGTTTTAAAATTTACTTAACTTAAAATTTACGGTAGTATGTAAACAATGTAATGTTTAAGTGTCAGGCTGGGACTTGGACTGCCCCCTCTCTGATACTTCTGAGGCTACCTAGTGTTGCGCTCCTGCCACGTGGCCCCCTGGTGGGTGTTCCTCTGCCTGCGGGCGTGCTTGGGACCCTCACTATCTGGGGCTGGGCGCTTGGGCGTTGGTCGGCTCGGCCTGGTGGCTGCCTGGTGGGGCTCGGGTCCTCTGGTCCTGTCGGGTCTGGGCCTGAGGGGTGGGCGTCCCCGGTGCCCGAGCATCGGTGTCCGGCCCTGGGGCTACATCGGTGCAGCGGGCTCTGGCGGGGGCCTGTGTATTTGTCGCTGTTGACCCCGGGGGGTCATTGTGTGTGGTCCCTGGTGGGGTTCGTCCGGTTCTTCCCCTTGGTCGGATCTGGGGAGTGGACGAGTGGCTCGTCCTGTTCGGGTGGTCCTGGGGACTCTGGGCTCGGGGTCCTTCCTGGGGTCTTGGGCTTTGATCGCCCTTTCGTCTGTCTCGGGCTTTGGGGGGACGGATCTCTGATGCTTCACAATCGCTACTAAATGTTCTATTGGAGGAACCTTATTCACTTATGCATGCTCACAACCACACACAAATGGATGCAGGGATGTATATGTAGATATATGTAGATGGGTATATAAATGAATATAAATATATATGTATGTATACTGTATATATATTTGTAGGTATGGGTATGTTTATATATAGAAATCTAATGCAAGGTCATGAATATTATCAGTCTTTATGCTTGTATGTTTCGTTGCTGTGTTCTGTCATGTGCTTTGCAGGATTGTGGACGGAGGTTTGGTGTGTTTGCCTTGTGCTCTTTTTGTGGATAATTGTTGTTTTGTTGTCTCACTTTCTCTTTTCTTTCTTTCTCTCTATTAAAAAAAAAAATATATATACATATTGGAGTGAGAGGATGGCTATAAGGTGTGAAGGGAGGCCATCTATAAATGGAAAAAAAAAAAAATTTACGGTAGTATAATTATTTTCTATTTTAAGAAATAGGCCAACTAACAAATTGCACATCGTTAAGTCCAAGTCTATCAGCCAAAGAGCTTCAGGCCTGCCTCAACTTCAACACATATCCCTCTTGAGCGACCTTCTGGAAAAGCTGTTGGCTTCAATGGGTCCTCCGATGACTCCAGGGTTCATGCCACTATAGCACAAGCCTGATCAGGTATATCTCATCTGCATGGCCAGGAAAGGCAAACCCCAGTCCAGCTGTACTACAATAAAGCTTTTGAAACTCTAACCTCATGATGACAACACAATGTTAAACCTGGTTACAAAGCTTTAAAATGATGCAAGTTGATAAAATATTATTCACTTCCAATCCCATGCTCCCTAACAATCTTGCAGAATTGTCCACTTCCTCCTGATCTAAATTCTAAAGTAAACAATTCAAGATAGTCTAAATTGTCTTTAATTTTTTTACAGATGTGACCAGAAAAGCATAGCACACATGACTCCATAGCTAAGGTTGCATGGCAGTGCAGCGGTCTCGCCTTTTAGCTAGAAGGTCTCAGGGTTGCCTCCTGGGCTGGGGCCTTTTTGGGTGGAATGTGCATGCTCTCCCCATGCACAAGTGGGTCTTCTACTGGTTCTCTGGTTTCCTCTCACAGATAAAACATGCATATAAGGTTGATTGATAACTCTAAATTGTCACTGAATTTTTTTCTCATTTGTCTCTGTGTCTTTGTGATGACCTGGAGACCTGTCCAAGGTGTTCCCCACCTCTCACACGGAGACTGCTGGATATGAGCACCAGTGACCCCCCATGACCCAAAAAGGAGGCATAAAGAATTGCATATACTGTATGTATGTATGTATGTATGTATGTATGTATGTATGTATGTATGTATGTATGTATGTATGTATGTATGTATGTATGTATGTATGTATGTATGTATGTATGTATGTATGTATGTATGCATGTGTATGTATGTATGTATGTATGTATGTATGTATGTATGTATGTATGTATGTATGTATGTATGTATGTATGTATGTATGTATGTATGTATGTATGTATGTATGTATGTATGTATGTATGTATGTATGTATGTATGTATGTATGTATGTATGTATGTATGAGGAGCATCAAATGTAGAACACTAGACTGAGGAACAGCTTCTACCCTGAGGCTGTTAGACTCATGAATAAATAAATAATAAGAATAATCACTGTGAAATATCACATCATGCTGATGCTGATCTGTTTTCTTGTTGCTGTGTTCATCTGTGACCATCTGCTCATAAAGACTCATGTTCGTGCTGCTGTTTGTAATGATGTTTTTCTATTACTCTAGGGCTTAGTGTATTTCTAGTTGGATGTTTTTCTTAGTTCATATCCTAGATGTTATTACTGTTTTTCTCTTACATTTTGTTGTTGGATGTAACTGGGACCCTGTGTACATAATCTCATTTCATCACATGTACTACATGCGGTGCAAATGACAATAAAGACTCTCTGACTCTGACTCTCTGATGTATGTATGTATGTATGTATGTATGTATGTATGTATGTATGTATGTATGTATGTATGTATGTATGTATGTATGTATGTATGTATGTATGTATGTATGTATGTATGTATGTATGTATGTATGTATGTATGTATGTATGTATGTATGTATGTATGTATGCATGCATGTATGTATGTATGTATGTATGTATGTATGTATAAATGCATGCATGCATGCATGCATGCATGTATGTATGTATGTATGTATGTATGTATGTATGCATGGATGGATGGATGGATGGAAGGATAGATGGATAGATGGATAGATGGATATTTTGAACAATTTTTAATCAAAGTCTCATTTCAGCATCTTAAATGAATATTGACTCAGAATAATATATTTACTTTGTAAATGATTAATTGTATATAACTGTTTCAATCCTACTTATTTCAAAGTTACTCATTTCTAAATCCAAAATAATATTAATGCTATTAAAGTGTGTGTGACATTAGGGCTGTGCGATATGACGATATATATCGTGGGGACGATAGAAACGTGTCTATCGTGCTACTTTCCTTCTATCGTCTCTATCGTGATAAATAAGAATAAAAAAATAACTGTCGCAAAGAAGCTTCATATTGTGGTTTTGCGAGATGACGGCGCTGCTTTATGTTTGACGCACGCGCGGGTTTGCGACACATGCTTTACGTTGTTAAACTCGAGAGCAACAGAGACGCAGGCGCATGAAGCCGGTGTCTCAACCATAGATCTCAACAAGGAGAAAACAGCTGCACAGGCAGCCCAAGAAGAATAACTTTTACCAAAAAGAGGGGGAAGCTCACCTTGTTAGCTTCCATTATTTCGCTCCGCTGAAACTCGGAGACAAAATGGGTCCAGAGGACACGAACCCAGAGTCCAACCGAGTCCGAACTCGGGTCCAGTTAACCAATACAAAACAGACCAGAGACACAACAGAACCGCAATCAAACGCAACGTTTTCTCTTTTCTGTTTCTTGCTTTGTTTACTCAAACTTCAGAGCGGATTTCTTCTTCGTGAGTTTCATTAGCAGCTGTTGTTTTACCGCCACCTGCAGGAAAAATTTGGACCAAAGTAGAAAAGGAGTTGTTTGTTTGTTTGTTAGTTTATTCATTTTATAATATGAAATACAACAATTAACGTATTCATAATAGAAAAAAAATAAAAATAAAATGAAAGGTAGCAGATGAAGAATAAATCTTATTAAATCTGCTCCTTATTCATCTAATAACAGTTCAAACAATATTTTCTATAATAACAAAATAAGTAAATAACTCAGTCAATTTTCAATTCACATATATCACACATTAAATTAGATTCATTTATATTTTTTTTAGCAATTCATTTTTTACCAGTTTCTTAAATACAAGGAATGATTTGGCTTCCTTAACATTTGTCATTTGGCATTAAGTCATTCCATAATCGTACTCCTTGAATTAAGGTAGATCTTAGGTAGATCTAGTTTCTACTTTGGTCCAAATTTCCTTGTTCTTTTTGTTCACATTCTTATAATTGTAACTATCTGTAGTAAAATAATAAAATAAAAAAACTTTGGTCCAAATTTTTCCTGTACACACACACACACACACACATCGTGTTGTATATATTGTGATATATATCGTTATCGTGATATAAAAAAGTCCATATCGTGATATATGATTTTTTCCATATCGCCCAGCCCTATGTGACATGATGTTGGAACTATGCATAAAGTGGCAGAGTAGCTACTCAGCTTAGATTTTTTATGTACACAGATGCTTCGAATAATTAATATATAAAAGTATTTTTTAATAAAATAGTTCTCTGCAGTGCGTCGCAGTTTTCGGGTGGAGAAAGGAGGGGTCAAATGCCGAAGCCGAAGCTAGTTCGAGTGATGAACAAGAAACAGCTGTTTCTAATGTAGGTCTGCACCTGTATTTATTTGACTCACGGTTCAGGAAGCGAGGGAGCTCCGAGGGGGGACAGCTTTGTTTATTCCATTCTTGACGAAGTTTTACATCTTTTGGGAAAGTGAAAATGCTCACTTGTTCACTGATGATATCTTGCCCCTACGTCACAGATGTCGCATGCATAAGTACTCGGATGTCCCGTGAGGAAACACTGCGCCAATTTTAAAATAACTTAGAACCAAAATTTCATTGATTTATCATTTTGCTTGTAAAAACGAACATAATTGAATGATACAACTTATATATGTTGTGCCACTTTATGCATAGTTCCAAAATCATGTCACACACACTTTAATATTAATGTTAATTTTTTATGCAATCAATTTCATTTAATTTTTATTTTATTACAATATGTTTAAAGGTAAACTTGGTCTCTTCTCCAGAGTCAATCAAATAATTCAGTTGTTCTTTCAATGAACATATCTGGTTTCAGCTGTTGAGATCTGATAATTGATAAAAGGTGAATTAATTAAGTAATATAATCATTATGGCCATATCAGAGTCAGATCATCTTTATTGTCATTCGCGCCACATGTGGTACATGTGATGAAACGAGATTATGTAGGCCTACTCAGGGTCCCAGTTACATCTAACAATAAAATGTAAAATTAGAACAGTAATAACATCTAAGATACGAACTAAGAAAAACATCAACTAAAAATACACTAAGCACTAATATCAAAGAAAACATTGATCCAAACAGCAGCACAAATATGATTCTGTATGAGCAGATGTGCACAAATGAACACAGCAACATGAAACAGATCAGCAGTAACATGAAACAGATCAGCAGTAACATGAAACAGATCAGCAGCAACATGATGTGATATTTCACAGTGATTATTCTGGATAGATATTCATGAGTCTTAAAGCCTAAGGATAGAAGCTGTTCCTCAGTCTAGTGGTTCTACACTTAATGCTCCTCAACCTACTTCCTGAGGGGAGTATATAATGTAGGGATGCACCGATCCACATTTCTCACTTCCGATCCGATACATATGAACTCAGTATCGACAGATACCAATACTTTTCTGATCCGATATTGTTCAAGTATGTGACTCTGTAGAATGAAACTTTTACACCCAAACTATACATTTTAACATTGTGTGAGACAAACCCAATAAAGACACTTTTAAGCCTTACAATAAGGAACACACTGACTTTAACAGCACACAGGACAGGAGGCAATTATACCACACACATGTCCTCCTTACTCATGGTGCAGCTGAAAAAACTAAAAAAGCGCTAAGCATGATGGGAAAGACAACACAGCACTCCCCTTAACCAATAAGAGAGTGGATTATAGCTGGAAAACAGATTTAGCTGGAAAACTTTTCCAGCTAAATCTGGAAAACTAAAAACAACAGTAGCTCATGGCTCTCTGCTAAAGCTGGAAAACTAAAAAAAACGCTAAGCATTATGGGAAAGACAACAAAATCCACTCTCTTATTGGTTAAGGGGAGTGGCTGTGTTGTGTTTCCCATCATGCTTAGCGCTTTTTTAGTTTTTTCAGCTTTAGCTGGACAAACTATTGGTTATAACTATTGGTTATAATGGGAAAGACAACAAAATCAACTCTCTTATTGGTTAAGGGGAGTGGCTGTGTTGTCTTTCCCATCATGCTTAGCGCTTTTTTAGTTTTTTCAGCTGCACCATGAGTAAGGAGGACATGTGTGTGGTATAATTGCCTCCTGTCCTGTGTGCTGTTAAAGTCAGTGGGTTCCCTTTTGTAAGGCTTAAGAGTGTCTTCATTGGGTTTATCTCACACAATGTTAAGAAGTGCAGTCACAGAATGTGATTGAACACAAGTATTCTGTGAAGCTGGATTGGAAAAATTTCGGCAGGTTTGACCCGATACTGTACTTATATAATGCTGGTATCAAATACCGATACCCATACTGGATCGGATCTGCCCCTTCCCTAATATGATGTAGAACCAACCTGTTATTGATCAGAAAAGCCTATCTGGCACTCCTTTTAATGAGGGCTTACACATGCAGTCAGGGAGTAGAAAATAGGCACATTGTTTCATCTTCATCTTTCTGCTACAAGACACTTAGCTACACACACACACCCACACACACGCGTACAATTGAGGTTATACGATTCCCCACTTACCCTAACATGCATATTTTAAGGCTGTAGAAGGAAACCTGAAATGCCCACCATGCACTGATATGCACGTTTAAAGTCACAAATGTCCAAACTGAGATTCCAGACCATCTGCAGCACCCAGCAGCCATATTTGTAATCAGAAAAACTGGAGGTTATGCACCATAACCAATGTCCCCTGAAGGAAGGGAACAATGGCCCTCATGCACGAACCGTTCGTACGCACAGATTTGTTCTTATACTGTTCGTACGAGTGATTTAGGATCATTTGTGGCATTCAACAATGTTTTCGTATCCTAGGATTTTTTTCAGATACGAACAGAATTTACGAGTGGTCCGGACCTGTCGTATATTTTAGGAGCGTCAGTCTGCTGTCATCCAGACGGGATTTCTCCACTAATAACTTCATATTTCGTTATTTAGAAAATATTTTGAGTTTAAAAAAGTCACGCACCACAATTGTTTTTGACAATAGGTTATTCTGTTTGAACTAGAATTATAATTTTAAGTTTAATTTGTCTGGTGTGTCGCGCAGGCTTCAGTGAGTCGTGCGCTCCCCTTGGTCATCAAAGCCCTCCTCATATTAACACCCAGGTACATAAAATCCCCATACACCGCCGCAGAACAAGTACGAATTAAGACTGATTTTCATGCTATTGCTGGACTGCTGTGCGAACACCATCGGAGCAATAGATTATTATATCTGATTCGAAATATAACCTGCAGAATGTGGTTGCGCGATGACCAGGAGGAGCGCGCATGAGAGAAGCTGCTGACCCAACACGTCCTCATGCCTGACTCCAGGACGTGTTGGCTGAGCGCGCGCTGCTCTCCACCGTGCGTCCCTCTCAGCCACACATAAAAAAGAAGTGCCCAAAGTACCGATCTGTTCCGAGCCGAGTGGAACCTGCGCGTGTGTGCCACCCCCACCTCCTCTTCCCCCCTCCTCCGCCTCCATCACTTCGCCCTCAGCTCCGTGCGCCGCGTTGTGCAGGCGATGGAGCCGTGGGCCGCGCGCACTGAAGAACCGAGCTGCTATGGAGGAGAAGCGCGGTGGGGGGGGGCAGGCGTCTAGACCAGTGAGACCAGCAGACCCACCAGTCTGGACCACTTTCTGCGACACACGTGCACTCTGAGTCCAGGAACAGGGGTTTTTGTTTCCAACATCGCACAGAAAGGATGCGGGGCTTTGTGCTGCAAAACATGTTGGCACGCGTCTTGCGCAGCGTGGCATTTATTGACCATCCATCTCAGACTATTCCTTGACCACTCCTGTCTGTGCTGCGGCGATGTTTGAAGCCATTTTCAGATCAAACCATTTATTCTTGATTTCTGATACTGGACGACCCACGGGAGACAAAAGATATGCACTACAATATTAATATGAAGTTAACTGTAGTTTCGAGACATTTTAATGCTTCTGTTCAAAACCACATCCGACACTTGCGGGGGGGTGGGGGGTAGCGGTGCCACTCTTCTGAATAAGTGAAACTATAATGTAACACAGTAAAATTAAAGATATTTGACCATCCGACACTTGCGGGGGGTGGGGGGGGTAGCCGCGCCACTGAGAGCAGAACTCCGAACGCGTGAAGTTCCTCCTTTTACTTCTTGAGTTTGAATGAATGGATACTTCCTGCTGTCAGAAGGCAGGAAACGTGGCCTTATATGGTGTTTTGAGGGGTGGGAATTATGTAAATGACCTCCCGCGTGCACGAGCAGGTGAATAGAACAGGTGGGATTCATCATTATTTACACAGCTCATATACACACGTTTCCTGTGGATAGACGACTTTGTTGGATCTGACGTGGCATGTTCGTACGAACACTCCGTACGAACAAAAGTAGGAGAAATTTAGGATGAGAATACGAACATTTTCGTGCATGAGGGCCAATGACTTGAGACTTGACTTGGACTTGACCTGGACATGAGATCAGAGACTTGACTTGGACTTGAGATCAGAGACTTGAGACTTGACTTGGACTTGCAAAAAATGACTTGTGAGCATCTCTGGCGCGGCCTCTCTCATCCGTCTCAGGATGAAGGTCAAAGGTGGGAAAACAGGGAAAGAAACCATGGGGGTTACAGCGTTGATATTTAAAAAAATGAATCACATTTTGTCTGCAAGACACCGCGTGATTCCCATGGGCTCACCACCTGTGGGAGGGGCCAAAGGGGTCGGGTGCAATGTGAGATGGGTGGCGGCCGAGGGCGGGGACCCTGGCGGTCTGATCCTCGGCTACAGAAGCTGGCCATTGGGACATGGAATGTCACCTCTCTGGTGGGGAAGGAGCCTGAGCTAGTGTGTGAGGTTGAGAGGTTCCGACTAGAAATAGTCGGACTCACCTCAACGCATGGCTCTGGCTCTGGAACCAGTTTCCTTGAGAGGGGTTGGACACTCTTCCACTCTGGAGTTGCCCCTGGTGAGAGGCGCCGAGCAGGAGTGGGCATACTGGTTGCCCCCCATCTTGGTGCCTGTACGTTGGGGTTCACCCCGGTGAACGAGAGGGTAGCCTCCCTTCGCCTACGTGTGGGGGGACGGGCTCTGACTGTTGTTTGTGCCTATGCACCAAACGGCAGCTCAGACTACCCACCCTTTTTGGAGTCCTTGGAGGGGGTATTGGAGAGTGCGCCTCCTGGGGACTCCCTTGTTCTACTGGGGGACTTCAACGCTCACGTGGGCAATGACAGTGAGACCTGGAGGGGTGTGGTTGGGAGGAACGGCCCCCCTGATCTGAACCAGAGTGGTGTTCTGTTATTGGACTTCTGTGCTCGTCATGGATTGTCCATAACGAACACCATGTTTAAGCATAAGGGTGTCCATATGTGCTCTTGGCACCAGGACACCCTAGGTCGCAGTTCGATGATCGACTTTGTTGTCGTCTCATCTGATCTGCGGCCGCATGTCTTGGACACTCGGGTGAGGAGAGGGGCGGAGCTGTCTACTGACCACTACCTGGTGGTGAGTTGGCTCCGATGGTGGGGGAGGATGCCGGTCAGACCTGGCAGACCCAAACGTATCGTGAGGGTCTGCTGGGAACGTCTGGCAGAGTCTCCCGTAAGACGGAGCTTTAACTCCCACCTCCGGGAGAGCTTTGAACACGTTCCGAGGGAGGCGGGGGACATGGAGTCCGAGTGGGCCGTGTTCCGCGCCTCTATTGTCGAGGCAGCTTATCGGAGCTGTGGCCGCAAGGTTGTTGGTGCCTGTCGAGGTGGCAACCCTCGAACCCGGTGGTGGACACCGGCAGTGAGGGATGCTGTCAGGCTGAAGAAGGAGTCCTATTGGGCCTTTTTGGCTTGTGGGACCCCGGAAGCAGCTGATAGGTACCGGCAGTCCAAGCGGCATGCGGCTCGGGTGGTTGCTGAGGCAAAAACTCGGGCGTGGGAGGAGTTCGGAGAGGCCATGGAGAATGACTTCCGTACGGCTTCGAGGCGATTCTGGTCCACCATCCGGCGTCTCAGGGGGGGAAAGAGGTACGAGACCAACACCATTTATGGTGGAGGTGGCGTGCTGCTGACCTCAACTCGGGATGTTGTGAGTCGGTGGGCGGAATACTTCGAAGACCTCCTCAATCCTACTGGCACGTCTTCCACTGAGGAAGCAGAGCCTGGGGACTTTGGGTCGGGTTCTCCGATCTCTGGTGCTGAGGTCGCCGAGGTGGTTAAAAAGCTCCGCGGTGGCAAGGCTCCGGGGGTGGATGAGATTCGCCCGGAGTTCCTTAGGGCTCTGGATGTTGTAGGGTTGTGTTGGCTTACGCGACTCTGCAATATCGCGTGGACATCGGGGGCAGTTCCCTTGGATTGGCAGACTGGGGTGGTGGTTCCCCTATTTAAAAAGGGGGACCGTAGGGTGTGTTCCAACTATAGGGGGATCACACTCTTAAGCCTCCCTGGTAAGGTCTATTCAGGGGTTCTGGAGAGGAGGGTCCGTCGGATAGTCGAACCTCGGATTCAGGAGGAGCAGTGTGGTTTTCGTCCTGGTCGTGGAACACTGGACCAGCTCTACACCCTCAGCAGGGTCCTGGAGGGTGCGTGGGAGTTTGCCCAACCAGTTTACATGTGTTTTGTGGACTTGGAGAAGGCATTCGACCGCGTCCCTCGGGGGGTTCTGTGGGGGGTACTCCGGGAGTATGGGGTACCAGGCCCTTTGATAAGGGCTGTTAGGTCCCTGTACGACCGGTGTCAGAGCTTGGTCCGCATTGCCGGCAGTAAGTCAGGCTCGTTTCCGGTGAGAGTTGGACTCCGCCAAGGTTGCCCTTTGTCACCGATTCTGTTCATAACTTTTATGGACAGAATTTCTAGGCGCAGCCAAGGTGTTGAGAGGATCCGTTTTGGTGACCTTAGAATCGCTTCTCTGTTTTTTGCAGATGATGTGGTCCTACTGGCTTCATCAGTTCGTGATTTACAACTTTCACTGGAGCGGTTTGCAGCCGAGTGTGATGCGGCCGGGATGAGGATCAGTTCCTCCAAATCCGAGGCCATGGTCTTGAGCCGGAAAAGGGTAGCATGCCCTCTCCGGGTCGGGGAGGAGGTCCTGCCCCAAGTGGAGGAGTTTAAGTATCTCGGGATCTTGTTCACGAATGAGGGAAAACTGGAGCGTGAGATCGATAGGCGGATAGGTGCAGCGTCCGCAGTGAAGCGGGCGCTGTACCGGTCTGTCGTGGTGAAGAGAGAGCTGAGTCAAAAGGCAAAGCTCTCAATTTACCGATCGATCTACGTTCCCACCCTCATCTATGGTCATGAGCTTTGGGTTATGACCGAAAGAACAAGATCTCGGATACAAGCGGCTGAAATGAGTTTTCTCCGCAGGGTGGCTGGACTCTCCCTTAGAGATAGGGTGAGAAGCTCAGTCATCCGGGAGGGACTCGGAGTAGAGCCGCTGCTTCTCCACATCGAGAGGAGCCAGTTGAGGTGGCTCGGGCATCTGGTTAGGATGCCTCCTGGACGCCTCCCTGGTGAGGTGTTCCGGGCACGTCCCACCGGGAGGAGACCCAGAGGAAGACCCAGGACGCGCTGGAGGGACTATGTTTCTCGGCTGGCCTGGGAACGCCTTGGGATTCCCCCGGAGGAACTGCTCCAAGTGGCTGGGGAGAGGGAAGTCTGGGCCTCCCTACTTAGGCTGCTACCCCCGCGACCCGACCCCGGATAAGCGGAAGAAGATGGATGGATGGATAGACACCGCATGACCCAGTAAAAACCATATCATAAGCACATTTAGCACAGTTACATGTTGCATGTTGAGACTGAGGCAGGGAGGATCTGTCCATGATACATTCCGGATGCCTCCGATAACGCTCATAGAAAAGTTCTCCGGGGGAGGGGGGGGGTAGCAGACAAGACAAGAACAGCTTTTTTCCACAGTAGCCACGTCTCAGGAGAAATTAGATATCCAGCCTTTTCCAAGGCTGTTTCCAAGGGAGCCAGATAAGAAATACAAATATTTTCACATCAGGCACACATTGTAATTTCAGCAGCCTTCAGTCTGTAAGGGCGATTCTGTTCATATGATCCAATTCGGGACTTTTTTTTTCCACTGATCCAACTCTGACCTCAGATGTTGACCACAGCGACCCGAGTCCTAAGTCCAAGGGTGACCAGCTCACCCTCTGGATAAGCTCTCAAACAGCTGAATTCTGATGTTGACCACAGCGAACAGAGTCCTAAAACCAAGGTTGATCTGTTCACCCCCCGAATAAGCTCGCACACAGCTGATTTCTCGAGGTCACAGCGCAGACCAGACGTCGGGTGCTCCAGGCATTAAGTCCTGCTGAAGTCTCCCTCTTTTGCGATAGACCAGTGCTCCACAAATGCCAAAAAGCAAAGCGCTGCCATCATAATCCAATATAATCCAAGATTCTTCACCTCCACAGAGCACACCCAGAAATCCACGGAATCCATGGCGGAATCCATGGCGTATCCTCCGTCACTCTGTGAGGTTGAAAAGGCTCTCCTTGTGCCTTCTTCTGTGGAAATCTTCTTTGTAGAATCGAATGCCCAAACCTCCAATCCATCTTAATTTGCGTTCGAGGTGCTTTGCTGTGGAGCTGCCAGCAGCAGGGGGGGGGAAGGACGGGAGAGGGAAGGGAATGCGTCTGCCTCCTTCGTGAGCCAAGCCAGATATACAGATTATACAGATTTAGTGCTGACTTTGTCTTATTTTTTCATTTACAGGTCAAATCTGGACTTCGGATGATCGTGAAGGAACATGAAAAATAAGATTGAATAATTTATATCTGAAAAGGGGAAATGCACTTTACAATCACATGTTTCCACAGCTGTGATGGACAAGCAGAGAACCCCTACCATAACTGGGTTTACATTCCTCCCCTTTTCAGCAGATTAATTAATGTTGAATGAATGCTTAATGTTGCAGTGTAACCAATGAAGGGAAAATCTATTTCCCTGCACCATTTTTTTTATTTATCCTATAGGTTAACAGGTGGAATATGCAGCAGAGCAGAACTAATCACATTAACTAACAAACTAACCAACTAATCACTAATATATGCCAAGGTTTTCTCATTATTTGTTGAAACCTCTCAATTGTTGTTTACACCATATGTTGAAAGGATACATATGGTTATTCTTACACCTGTGAAGAATGACTGTGAGTTTGATCCAGGAGGTCCAGAAAGGATTGAAGGTTGTTGAGACGAATGAGTCAGACAGAATGAATGTTTCAGACAGATTAATGTGATTATATATATGTGTTTGTGCCTGGTGAATGTGCAGTACAATAGTTGTGTTTTGAGAAAGGTGTACAGGGTTTTTCACTACTTTTCTATAGATATAATTTAGTTTTATCAATTTTGATTCTTAGATCTGAACGATAATTAGAAATGTTTTAGAGGATATATTTTAGCTGCACTTTTGTTAACACTAGGAATACCAGAATATTCAGATGAGTACTACACTTACCACAGTCTGTCAAATTACAGATTGAGGGATTTGCATTCAATTAGGTTTGTGTGACCCCCTGGGGCTGAAGTCTTTTGTGTGCTCAAAACATCCCCCCAGTAGCATAAACAAAACATCTCCCCCATATTCCAACAACAACATTCCTTCTGTAGGTTGAAAGTGCAGCTTTTTACAACACAGACCAAACTTTTGGAGATGTTGATGACTCTTTGCAAATGTCAACGCTAGAAACTTCAGTTTATTTTATAGATACTGTATACGTTTTATACTTTTTATACTACTATGCAAAAACTCAGGACAGTATTACACTTTTATTATTTCATTTTATGCTTATGTTCATTGGGTGTTTGGTGTTTTAGGGGTGTTTGGTGTTTCAGTGTTGGTGTAAATTTTCATACTTTTATACTATTATGAAAAAACTCAGGACAGTGTTACACTTTTTTACTATTTTATGCTTATGTTTATTAAATGTTTTAGTGTTTAGTGTTTAGATGGTTACTGTTGCACCGAGGGACTGAGAGAAACGCAATTTCGGTCCTGTGTATGTCCTGTACATATTGCAGTTCTGACAATAAAGTTGACTTTGACTGCCTCTAAGCGAGCAGGTCCCCGGTTCAAATCCTGGTCCGGGGGCCTTTCTGGGTGGAGTTTGCATGTTCTCTCCGTGCATGCGTGGGTTTTCTCCGGGTGCTCCGGTTTCCTCCCACAGTCCAAAAACATGCATGTTAGGCTGATTGTTAACTCTAAATTGACCCTAGGTGTGAGTGAGACAGGTCCCTCTTGTAAATGAGTCCCCGTGGCTCAACGAGTCCAGCCTGTATAAATAAAGGTTGAATGAATGAATGAACAAACTGATATGGAGAGAACACAAATTCTGTAAGAATAAAAATACTAAATATCACCTATTCCACGGTCAAGGCGGGATTGCATTGGTCACTTTTATCTGAAGGCGGCGGGATTGTACAGGTGGTCCCCGACTTACGAGGACATCGACTTACAGGCCTTCGGCCTGGAAACCCTGCTATGGACCGTGTCGGTTCATAAGTTTCTCCGCGGAGACACATGCGCTTTATGTGAACGGCGGTTTTGTCAGGAAGGCATCTTTGTCCTTCCTGGACGAAGGACAAATGGTAAATGGAGCTTATTTATATAGCGCTTTCCAGCCCCCTATGAGGGGCCCCAAAGCGCTTTACAATACCAACCATCCAACCATTCATACACACATTCATACACCGGTAGCGGCAGACTGCCATGCAAGGCGCCATCCAGTCCTACCGGGAGAAACTCGGGGTTAAGTGTCTTGCCCAGGGACACAACGACACATGGTGTGGGGAAACGGGATTCGAACCTCCAACCTTCCGATCGGTGGACGAGTGCCATTACCACTATGCCACGGCTGCCTATCTGCAAGCTACATGCTGAGTGAAATAAAATTGAATAAAGTTGTTTCACTCCAGTTTTCATGTAAACATTCATACTTTTGAGTGTGGAAAAATGATTGTGTTATACAACAAATACAGAGCTTTATCATTCAATGGGTCTCTGACTTTGTACAGTACTGTAATAGATTTAGTATTTTTATTCTTACAGAATTTGTGTTCTCTCCATATCAGTTTGTTCATTCATTCATTCAACCTTTATTTATACAGGCTGGACTCGTTGAGCCACGGGGACTCATTTACAAGAGGGACCTGTCTCACTCACACCTAGGGTCAATTTAGAGTTAACAATCAGCCTAACATGCATGTTTTTGGACTGTGGGAGGAAACCGGAGCACCCGGAGAAAACCCACGCATGCACGGAGAGAACATGCAAACTCCACCCAGAAAGGCCCCCGGACCAGGATTTGAACCGGGGACCTGCTCGCTTAGAGGCAGTCAAAGTCAAAGTCAACTTTATTGTCAGAACTGCAATATGTACAGGACATACACAGGACCGAAATTGCGTTTCTCTCAGTCCCTCGGTGCAACAGTAACCATCTAAACACTAAACACTAAAACATTTAATAAACATAAGCATAAAATAGTAAAATAGTAAAAAAGTGTAACACTGTCCTGAGTTTTTTCATAATAGTATAAAAGTATGAAAATTTACACCAACACTGAAACACCAAACACCCCTAAAACACCAAACACCCAATGAACATAAGCATAAAATGAAATAATAAAAGTGTAATACTGTCCTGAGTTTTTGCATAGTAGTATAAAAAGTATAAAACGTATACAGTATCTATAAAATAAACTGAAGTTTCTAGCGTTGACATTTGCAAAGAGTCATCAACATCTCCAAAAGTTTGGTCTGTGTTGTAAAAAGCTGCACTTTCAACCTACAGAAGGAATGTTGTTGTTGGAATATGGGGGAGATGTTTTGTTTATGCTACTGGGGGGATGTTTTGAGCACACAAAAGACTTCAGCCCCAGGGGGTCACACACACCTAATGGAATGCAAATTCCTCAATCTGTCATTTTACAGTCTCCCATGGGAGCTATATGTAAAATATGTACAAGTACATATGTTTGGTATTCCTAGTGTTAATTT
>JBBPBX010005718.1:57157-70982 GCA_038048925.1 Garcialebias charrua | reverse complement strand
TATATCTTCACCTGAACAGAAAAAAGTGGTATCATCAGCGAAAAGTACACATTTAAGGAGTCCTGACACATTTACCAAGTCATTCACATATAAAATAAAAAGCTTTGGTCCAAGTACAGAGCCTTGGGGAACTCCACATGTGATATTACAGAGGTCAGATCTTACATCATTTATTTGTACAAATTGTTTCCTATTTTTTAAGTAGCTAGATACCCACTGTAATGCTGGTCCTCTAATACCATATTTGTTCAGTTTTTCAAGGAGAATGGTGTGATCAATAGTATCGAATGCTTTTTTTAAATCAACAAAGATACTGATACAATGTTGTTTTTGATCGACAGCAGTAGTTATTTGTTCCATTAATTCCATGAGAGCCATTGATGTAGAGTTTTTTGATCTAAACCCATACTGACTGTTGCTTAGAATATTTTGTTTATCTATAAATTGGTCTAGTCTGTTTACAAATAGTTTTTCAAGAATTTTTGAAAACTGTGGTAACAAGGATATAGGTCTATAATTGTTGAATACACATTTATCACCATTTTTAAAAAGAGGAACGACCTTAGCTACTTTCATATTATCTGGAAAAATTCCTGTTGAAAATGATAAGTTACATATGTATGTGAACGGCTCAATAACATGGCTCATTATGTCCTTTACAAACATCATATCCATGTCCACCCAGTCTTTCGATCTCTTGTCTGTAAGATGTTTTACTACATTCATTATTTCCTCTTTGTTAGTTCCATTTAGGAAAATACTATTTGCACAACCTGTAATTGAGTGGATCATATTTTTATCTACTTTTGGTATCTTAGCTGCAAGGCTTGATCCAACATTTACAAAATATTGATTAAATCCATTAACAATTTCATTTTCATCATGAACTTCATCGTTGTCTTTTACAAAATATTTTGAAATACCAGTTTTTGCTTTATGATTCTTCAGTACACCATTCATTACTCGCCATGTTGCTTTCATATCACCATTAGTTTTATCTAATAATTTACTATAATATTCTTTCTTATGTTTCCTTATAATCCCTACTAATTTATTTTTATACTTTTTATATTTTTCTTCTGCGCTCTGACTTCGCAATTTCAAGAAACATGAATACAAATAATTCTTTTTTTTACATGCATTTCTTAACCCTTTTGTCATCCATGGTTGATCATTCGTATTTCTCTTTGTGTAATTTGTTTGCACACAATTCTTTTCATACAGGGTTTCCAAGATATTCATAAACTCATCATATGCTCTGTTCGCATCATCAACATACACATCATTCCAGTCTTGTTTATCCAGATCCTCTTTCAATTTTTCCAAAACTTTTTTTGATGTGTTTATGATCTTTTTCTTCGTTGTGACTGCTTTTGTGATATTTTGATCATTTTTAAAGATTGTGAAAACTGGTAAATGATCACTTAAGTCGGTCGTTAAGATACCACCTATCACATCCCCATTTGTTATATTTGTGAAAATATTATCAATTATTGTGGCACTATGAGTTGTAATTCTTGTTGGCTTTGATATCAATGGATACATATTTAAACTGTACATTGAGTTTATAAATGTGCTTATGTTATTTGAATCTGTTTTATTTCCCATATCAATGTTAAAGTCTCCACACAAAAAAATATTTTTATTAAAACTCTTCTCCATTAGTTCCAAGATTTTATCAGTGAATATTTCTATATTTGCTCCTGGTGATCTATATACACAACTTATTATTATGTTTTTATCGTTTTTGTTTATAATTTCTATTGTTATCATTTCCATAATATTATCAACTATTATTGACATTTCATTATTTAATTTACATTTTATTTCATTATTGACAAATAGTGCGACACCACCACCTTAGATTTTTCTACCTGGATTATTGAGCATGCATCAGGGAACCCTATAATTTCTTTCTGGGTTTTGGTGTGCCACCCCTGGGTTTTCAGTGGCACCGTACATTGGCCACCCCATTAGTTTCTGGCAGCGTCACTGTGCATATAAACCCTAGGTGAACAACGAGTCACCAAACTTCGTTCAAAATATTCTCAATTTAGCGTCGGTTACTTTGGTAATTTCAGGAAGCAAAATAAAGAAATCCTCACTAAACTGAGCCTTATCATTTTACTAAATGAGTGCCGAACTTTTCAGACTAACCTGAAAAATAAAATACTTTAAGCTAGCTTTTATATTCTTTGATACTTTTCAAAACACGTAAGATTTTAAATTTATATATTCCGCCAATGGAGTCTGGCAGAGTACACAGACATGAAGATACTGTATTATAAAAACGGTGTTCTGACCTGGTAGCGTAAAGGATCGGTGAAACGTTTGGTAAAGAAGAACTTTAATGCCGCACATATAGAGCTTGAAGAGAGGCACCAACACCGCCAGCAGCCACATCTTTTCCCTCAGACACACAGAGCCGAGACTCCATGAGTCTGAACCGACTCTGTCAGTTCCGCCCTCCTCCATGAGGCTGCGTCACAAGGCGGGAAAAGGTCAAGCTCCGCCATAAAAGTCAAACACATGATTTGACTTTTTATGATTTCATCACCAAGTTGAACTCTGCCCTCATTACTCAAAGGGGCTAAAAAAAAAAAAAAAACATAATTTATCTCAAAATTATGACAGAGCTTGTTATCTATTTTTTCCAGGAGTTGGATCCACAATGCGACCTGTCAATCAATCCAGCTTGTCAGCAAATGACCAACCCAAAAGTAAATGAGTCGTAATCAGGGGCAGCCGGCCAATAGGGGGCGCTAGGGCACCGCCCCACTGGAACTTCTGGAGCTATGGGCTCTATGCACATAGATATAATAAACACTAGATAAGCTGAGGCGGAGTCTCCGGCGTCGTCACGTGGCAGCCATCTTGCGACAGACAGCAACATTAGCTGCAGCTGTTGAAACTGAATGGAGGTGAGGGGTTTACACAAACAAAAATACTCTTAACTCGCTGTAATCTTGACGGATTTACAAACGGTTTATCTTTTTAAAAACGTTATTAACGTGGCTATGATTTCTTTGGTAGTCAGACAGCACTTTTGTCTTTTTTAAAACGTTTTATTCATGTTTTGGGTGTCACACTCATCGAGAATCTAGAATCTGTTTTTATTACACCAATAACTATTTTATTACAAACTACTGTAAATGACTATCTTGATCATGATTGTATTTATTAGCATACTATTAACAAGAGCCTTTGATTAAGGGCTAGCTAGTACAGTATTCCAAATATTTCCCCAGCATTCTTAGATCACTAGGAGCTCTTTGTTTTTAACTGAACTAAAGCTGCACATGATTTCCAAGCGGTTTGGTATGTTCAACACTAATTACTGCTTTGTGTTTTACAGAAATACTCTTTGACAAGATGCCTGACTTTTGTGCAGCCTATGGATGCTCCAATAGGCGTAACATCAAAACAAGAAACCTTGGGATCACATTTCACAAGTAAGACTCTGTGACAGTATTATTACTTTAATTAGAATAATCATAGTTATATTTTGGATCAGTGCA
Source organism: Garcialebias charrua (assembly GCA_038048925.1). NCBI lineage: Eukaryota > Metazoa > Chordata > Actinopteri > Cyprinodontiformes > Rivulidae > Garcialebias > Garcialebias charrua. The sequence continues at coordinate 67,464 of JBBPBX010005718.1, read as the reverse complement.
CATTATTGGTCATGCTACACACCAAAATGTGAGATAATATTATTGACATAATATTATACATAATATATATTTACATAATAATGACATAATATATATTTACAGCACTTTGGTTGACCTTGTTGTTGTTTTAAGTGCTCTATAAATAAAATGGTATGGTATGGTATACGGCTTGTAAAAGTATCTTTATATAAATTATGATGTATGATTTAGTGTTTCTTTTGGACACAATTTTTAATAGCTGTTTTATTGTACCAAAAGTAAATGCAAGCACACCAAAAGTATGATATATGTGTATAATTGTCATTACTATAATTCAAAGGTAAAGAAAGGAAGTGTGGAAAATAATGACCATCTTCTTCATGTTTTTAAGGTTTCCCAAAACCAGAGAGAGGAGGCGGCAGTGGGAAGTTGCCCTGAGAAGAGAGGGTTTTGTTGCCCTGGACAGGACACTGCTCTGCAGTGATCACTTCAGTTCTGAGGACTTCGATCGGACAGGGCAGACTGTTAGATTAAAAGATAGTGTTGTTCCAACACTTTTCAATTTTCCATCGCATCTTCAAAAGGTATGTATCATCGACCTACAAGATTTCAAGATGTATAAGATTGATATGTCTATAAACTACTGTATATATAAATATGTGGTTAAATGTCACAGTTTAGTATTTCTTTCTGCAAATTTAGCAATAAACAATGTGTTGTTCTTTACATAGCACATTTTAGACACTCTACTTTTGTTTATTTTAGCTTGTAAAAACAAGAGGCTCAAACACCTCTAGAAGAATAGAAGACAACCTGGCAATGGACCTGTCTCAGGATAAAGCTCAGTCTGATGTTGTGAGTATTAATTGATTCACACAATTGATAAGTGAATAATTATTTTTTTTTAAACTGTTAAATTCCACATTAATATTATTTATATATTTGTATATTTTTGCAAAGCAACTGGAAGCCACTGCAAAGAGGCGAAAGTGCTGCAAGCGGCAGGCCACTGACCACCCGTATTCACTGCCTCCTTGCCCCAAGGCTATATATGCCAAACTTAATGAAGCCTCAGCTAGAGTGAGGAAATTGCAGAGGGAGAAATCGAATGCCTTGGCAAGAGAAAGGAGGGCCAAGAAAAGCATGCTGTCTCTTCTAGAGGAACTGAAGGAGAAAAATCTCATCAATGAAGAGCTAAAAGACAAGCTTGAATGCTACTCGGGTAAATTAAAAATATTACATTGAATACATAGTATATAGGGTATTTTATGTTCTTTGGTGAAATGACACCCACTAAATCACTCTTAACTGTTTTTCAGATCTTCCAGTTCAACTGTTGTCGAGGCAGGGCAGCAAGTACACCAAGGCCCAGAGAGAGTTTGCCCTTACGCTCCATTTGCATGGGCCAAAGGCATATCACTATCTGAGAGACACTCTGCATATTTGCCTCCCACATCCGAGATCATTGCAAAGGTATTCTTCATTATGTTTGACTGTAAACTAAATCACTTGGAGAAACTTAAGCGCTACATATTGTGTTACCATGAATTGTAGAACTTGCTGAAAAAGGCTTACATTTTTAACTTTTTAGTGCAATGGCATCTATTTTTGGGATGCCAAGTGTTTTCAGTAGGGATGCTTAGTGTTTAAATGATTGTATGGTTAAATTTTTACTTTTTTATTTTACTAAGGTGGCTGAGCTCTGTTGATGCCAAACCTGGTCTAAATAAAATGATGTTGGACATGCTGGAGCAACGTCGCAAAGCAGATGAGGCCAAATACGGATGTGTCTCTTTGATGCTGGATGCCATGGCCATCAAAAAGCATGTTCAATATGATCCTCAGACACAAACAATGTCTGGATTTGTGGACATGGGAGATCGGATAAATGAAGCTGACATTGCCTCTGAGGCTCTGGTGTTCATGGTGGTTGGGCTTCAAGGTTATTGGAAAGCTCCGATTGCATATTATCTGACCAAGTCCCTAACACCAGAGACACAGAAAGTGTTGGTAGAGCATGCATTAGAAGAGCTTCATCATCGCCAGATATTTAAGGATGCCCAATGTGCCTTACTGCATATGCCATTCTATAACAACATGAACTACTACCTCATGCATATACTGTGTACATTAACTGATATGCTGCTTTGCCACTTTGCAAATGTCAATGCTAGAACCTTTAGTTTATTTTATAGTTATACTTTTTATACTTTTTTACTTTTTGTACTAGTATGCAAAAACTCAGAACAGTATTATGTTCATTAAATGTTTAGTGCTTTAGTTTTTAGAGTTGGTGTAAATTTTCATACTCTTATACCACTATGCAAAAACTCAGGACAGTGTTAAAGTTTTACTATTTTATGCTTATGTCTATTATTATATGTTTCAGTGTTTTAATGTTTAAATAGTTACTGTTGCACCGAGGGAGTGAGAGTCTTGTCACACTATCAGATGTCACACTATCAGATGTTTATTTTTGTTTATTTGTTTGTTTATTTATATTTCTCAATTATTAAATCTTTTCATGTATCTAAAAAGAATAAACTACACATATTGACCAAGGTTGGTGTAATAATGTATTTAATATTACATAATATTTAAATGTGTAGGGAAAAAAATTGGCATAAATTAATTTCATATCACCAATAATAATACTATTTATGATGAAATAGTATTAAATATTTATTAGCATTGTAACATATGTCAGTTAATTTCGCTGGAAATAAACATGTATTTAGAAATAGATGTAAATATAATCTTATTGTGTATACTGCTAGTGCAATACAGTGTCTACATAACGTTATTTTCATGTGAACGTCCATCTTAAGTATACCATATTATAACAACATCTCTCACATTTATAACAAACCAAACCGTTTTAAAATCGGATGGAAATTAAGCAAGTTATGGTTATTTTAATAGTGAATGCACCATTCACATTCATGTTAAGAGTGGGCGTTCTGTCTGTCCCAAGATGGCCGCCGTCTGACGATGTCGGTCTCCATTGGCCAACAGCGGGGCTGTCTTATCTAGTGTTTATTATATCTATGTCTATGCACGCTACACTTCCGTGTTTGATTAATAGACCATTAGAACTTCCGGTTCAGGAGACGCTAGCGGAGCGCAAGGCAATGGCTGATGAGTCTCTTGCGTTTACTCGTTGTTTGTTGGAACTTCCCAAAATTTCCGTGAATGATAGACGCATTGTTCGTTTCTCAAGCTCAGCTCCACAGAGCTTAATGGATAAAGGCTTCAAATTTTATGTTTGTTCTTACATAACAAACTTTGAAGGTAGGTCGCTAATGCTAACTCATAACTAGCATCACAACTCCTTGACCGAAGACTAGAAAGCTGTGTTTTGAAGACATTACTTTTGCAGACTAATGTTTCACACATCTGTTTGTAATATCCAGTGTCAGGTAAAAGCTGCTTTACAGGGGAAGTGACAGTAAGAGCTCGGTGTTATCACTCAATGAAGAAATCTGAGGCTCCTCACCAACTGAGAGTAGGGATACCAAACAAGATCTATCGTTCCGTCCTGTTGGACTTGTTCTGTTGTTCCAAATTCAGTAGAACATGTTCTGCAATTTAATATTAATACATTTCACTCTGGAATACAATTACACAGCTTGTATCTGTATAATTGTATAGTTAAGTTAAGCAGACGACTGAAAAGGTGGTAAGCAGTGGCAAGCAAGCTGAGTAGGTTATTTAACACAGATCGCTGGAAGATTTAAGACCAATAATGATGTAAACAACATTTTAAATGTATATTTACAACTTACAGAGGACCTATTAAGCTCACTTTTACACTGCTTTTGAGCACAAGGCTTAAACTATTTTGCATTAAACATTATTTTGAATTTACGTGTCTAAAGTTCATTCTGTATTTCAGCTTACACTGCGTGATGCAGCACCTGTTGTGCTGACAAGGAGTTCCTGTTCTTGTGTTGCTGGGAAAGCAATGTGCAACCATTTAGTTGCCCTCCTGTACCAAACTGCACATTATTCACAGAGTGGGATGTCAGCCGTGCCACCTGTCCTGTCATGCACTGAAACTGAACAAAAGTGGCACAAACCTCGAACCATGGTTTGTATTGTTTTTTTTTTTTTTTTTTTGCAGTGTTCTTTTCTCTAAAGTACTTATAAGTAATGTTTGATGTATTTTGTAGGGAGTAAAGCCTGGACCAGTGGATGGCATGGCAGTTCTCAAGGCCAAATCAGGAGCTACTTCAACTAGTGGAATAAGGTATACTGTACTACACATTTGTGGTATGTCCTTGTTTAAGAAAAAGTCATATTTTAGTTCTACTGTAGTTTATTAATTTTTAACAAGTTTCAAGTCTGGCGGTACTTGCAAGAACTATCTTTTATTACATGGTACTTAATGTTCTACAGTACACCAAATCAAACTAAATCCCTTGTGTAAGAACACATTCAAAATGTTTTTTAATTACTTCATACTCCTTTCTTACATTTGTAAAAGATAATTAGGTCAAACATAGAATATTATCACTACACCTTACATTATTTAAATATCCACTCTAATTTATTTTTTAGATCCACTCTCTACAAGGGATACAGTGGTGAGCTGCCAGCCCCGTCCACTCTGAACCCTTCTCCTCACTATGCTGCATTTGAGCCAGAAATCCTACCCTTGATCTGCCACATGAACATCTCCACGGATAAACCTCTTGTGGACTCTCAGTTTGGAAAAGTGCAGGCTGGCAGTTTTCTGTCTTATCACCATCCTCCATTGTTTCCTCATGGCAAGACGATACATGAAGATGCACCACCTTATCCAAAGTTACCACTGGACGACTACCACATCACACCAACTGACTGTAGTTTTGTACCAACGAGCCAGGAACAACTTCATCTGCACTCACTGAGTGTGACACTGTCCCAGTCTCGTCTAATAGAAGCTTCAACAAGAGGTCAAAGTGCACTGGAGAGACCAGCATTTGGCTTGGTGGAAATTAAGTGTCCAAACACCCAGAGCTACATCGACTGTGGATACTTAATGGTGGAACAAGGCCAGCACAAACTTAAGAAAAGTCATTCATATTACTGGCAGATACAGGGGCAGCTGCTCATCACTGGAATGTCATGGTGTGATTTTGTTGTATGTGCTAATGATGACATGTTTGTGCAGCGCGTTCATAGGGATGAGGTAATGCTGACCACTCTGAAACAGAAATGTGATTTGTTTTTCTTTTGTACTTACCTCTCAAAATACCTATCTGTTGGTTAAAATTAAAAACACAAAGTTGTCAAGTTAATATTACTTGTTCAACAGTATTTACATTAAAATTAAGTTGCTGTAATTGTAGTATCCTTAATATGTTAATTGCTCATGTTGTAATGCAAATATTTTTGTTTCCTTCAGAAGCTGTTTTTGTTTCCATTACAAAGCAATTGTTGAGAATCTTCACCAGCAAATTGTTGTGATTGTTTCAAGATTTTTTTTTTAAATTTAGATTTGTTTTTGTGAAGATTTTTTATATACATATACACAAATGTGCAACAGGTTTGGGACAACTATTTAACAGTAAAGATTTCACAAAATATGAAATTGGTGGATCTTATTTGGACAACTCACAATTGATAATGAAAAAGCCATTAAATTATCAACATACTTAAAAACAAATGATTCTTGTAAAGTTATAAACAACTAGAAATACACAGTATTAGATTAGACGAATGTAAAATTAATATACTGTTAGAAGATTGTTATACAGTACAACAAAAAATACAAAAAAAATTGTAAATTACATTAAAATGAGCAAATTACTTCAAAATCAATTGAGGCAACTATATATATATATTATATTTTTTAAACAATTGTATATACAAACTGTCAAACAGTCATTTTCTGGCCCAGGTTTTAACGAGGGGCCCATTCTGGTAGTTGCCCAGGACACAGGCCACAGCAAAAAGCTGGTTAATGCAGCCAGTTAGGGACAAGGGGATCTCTGTGTTGAAGAGTTTGTGCTCCTTAACCCTTCTGATCACACGCTCCATGTGAACTCTAGCCTTGCAATAGACTGTGTCTTCTTAACATCTGCTCCTGACAGCTGCTGCTTCTTCTTCATGAAGGCAGGTATGACTTCAGGTAGATTCTGCTTAACTGTCTCCTCATCCAGCCAGATGCCAATTGCTCCAAGCACCGTGTAAAGGAAGTTAGCCCAGGTGGTGATGATACGGCTCACAGTGGACTGATGGATCTTAAATTTGTGAGCTAGGTCTTTCTGCACTGGCCCCAGTGATAAGTATGTCATAAAGAGAAAAAAATCATCAATGGGCTGGAGAGACTGCAAATAAAAATAATGTTTATGCTTTAATATAACCAAAGATTAAAATCACAGCGTTGTGCGATGTTTGTAACTAAAACATCAATACATATTCAAATAAGAGAGAGAGTAAAAGCTTACTGTTGAAACAACAGATTGAATAATATGAGCTCTGGTCACACGAATGATGTCATTTGTGGCTGGTTCTATCTGGCTCCAAAAGGACATCAGGTGGGCATAACTTGCAAATCTGTTAATAGAGCAACATCTTTGGTTAAAATCTCAAAGAATCCTAAAGCTTTTCAGAATGCAGGAGTTACAGAAATGAAGCTTTTTGCATTTTTTAGAAAAAAAACAAACACACTTGTAATTACTGATCCAACAGGTGGCACTGTTTTATTATTATATTTTAAAATGCTCATATCAGCTGGCACAAAATGACGACTACAGACCTTTGTGGTTCGTAATTGCAAAATTATCCCGGCGAATGTTTATAATCCACTTCTTCCTCAACTCATCTTCTTTAGGAAATGAAAAGAAACTCAAAGTAGAGTTACATCGAGCTGACCCTGTACACTTGGGAACACAACAGTGATAGCTTGATAAGCTATCTTCTCTTCTTTGGAACGAAAACATTGTTTTTTTACATGTCATTGTGTAGACACAACCACAATATACAAAAAATACAAAACAAAAACAAACACTCAGTTTAAATCGTACCACTCGCCTTTTCTGACTTTCGTAAAGCTTGAGTGTGTGCTACAACCGGAAGCTTGTATACGATACTATTTTAAACCGGAAATACGTCACGCCGCTCTGTGCATATAGCCCATTCATCATTTTACATTGAAGACTTTAAAAAAAAAAATACAGTAATAATGAAATAATAAAATGAAAATATTTTGAAATATGTGTATACTGTATATGTTTTTATTTGTGTAGGATAAATATTTTATAGGTAATGAGTTATATTGTTTGTTTCAAAAAACGTTTTCTGATTGGTGACATATTTCCGGTCCTGGGGGCGCGCTGCATGCGGTCCGAGTCCGCTCCGCAGGTCGCAGCTGAACGAGTCCAATTTCCACTGCCTCCGCTCCGCTCAGGTCCGCCTGGATGCGCCGCTCCAAGACGCATGCGCGGGAATTGCGAGATTGCGCGATAAATCAAGTGATAAATAATGAAGTCAGAACAAAACAATTCATTCGGTGGAAGAAGGAGAACAACAGTAAAGGCTGCCTTGATCTTCTCTCGTAAATAAGCGACAGGACATGGTTTGAGCAACAGGAAGTGATGTTTACATTTCAGAATAAAATACTTTTTTATTTATTTATTTCTTGTATTGCGTTATTAGGTGTAGTCATAGTCATAAATATAATAGTTTAGTCATAGAATAGTCATAAATGATAGTTTGACAGCATTTTTGTACAAATAAATCCGTATAGAGCTAGGATTAGTCCGCCCGTGGTGATTTTATTTTGTAAATACGGAAGTTGTGCTCGTTCCTTTTCCTGTTGGTGCGACGTAATCTTCAAAAGTTGACTCCGGCACAGCTCCGTCGTCCGGCAGAAATAGAAAAATTTCTAAATTTGACGGACTGCCGTCCGCTCGCCGCAGCTCGCCGCCGCCGTGCGGAGCCAGTGTAAATTCTCTGATTGATTATAATGGGTGCGTATTTGCTGCGGAGGTCGGACCGGAGCTAGCCTGGTTGATACCAGACCCATGTCCTTCACTTCGCTTTGGACTAGGGTCTGGCATCTCTGCCATAGACAACGATTTCTCCTGGAGATTTTTGAATGGACCAATCAGAGAACAGGAGGCAGAGTTTTGTTAGTTTAGCCTGACGAGGTCCAGGCTATCAGATAAATTGCTCAGAAACCACTCGGTGGATATTTTTTCTGCCACCAGTGTGTAATTATATGTCTTTAATTTACTGACTGTTGGCCTAGATGAAACATTTGAGATAAAATTCGATTTTTTATCATTTATTTTCGTAGCGCACCCGAGGCTGTTTGGAAAATATCAAACCGAAACTATTTAATATCCAGCAGATTTGACCATTTCGTGAATTGATTTAGGAACTGTTAAGCTCAGGAACACTTCTGATATAACGTCAGCTATGAACTATATTTTTTCTCAGCAGAGAAATAATAGTTTTTTACCTTGTTTTGATGAAAATTCGTTCGTGGCGGCAGCCATTTTGAATGACGACGTCAGTCGACATCGTTCAAAACTCCGCCTTCTGCTCTCTGATTGCTCAGGAACACTTCTGATATAACGTCAGCTATGAAATCTATTTTTTCTCAGCAGAGAAATAATAGTTTTTTACCTTGTTTTATTGAAAATTCCTTCGTGGCGGCAGCCATTTTGAATGACGACGTCAGTCGACGTCGTTCAAAACTCCGCCTTCTGTTCTCTGATTGGTCCGGTCAAAACCTACCGGAGACATCCTTGTGGATGGGAGAAATGCCAGACCCAGCAGTGAAGGGAAATGAGAATTGAGCGGAGCTGCGTAGGAATGGCGAGGGCCAGGCTAGACCGGAGCGGGACGGAACCGGAATGCATGCAGTGTAAATCCGAGGTTATCCATAGACTCTCATTAAAAATGGTGCATGCGCAGTTATTCCACAACGTTGCAAGAGAATGGGAAGATGCTGCGTAGATTTCTGTGCCCTAGGCACGTCCAACGTGAGCTGTACCTACCATCATGTGGTTCCGGTCTTTTTTAAATTTATTTATTTGTCTGGAACAGAGCCGTGCAGTGACTCAAGGAGGCTGGCTGCAGGTAGGTTTTCATTGAAAGCCCTTTATCTAATGCCTATTTGCCTGACTGATATGCCTCTCAACTTTTAGAAGTCTCTGTTTGTGAAAAAGCAAACCGTTATCAGACTATGTATGAAATATTATTTCGCTGTCAGCAGCACATTTTAGACAATACAGGAATCTGTCATCACATACAAAAAGACTAAAGTACATTATCCACAGGCTGTCAGATTACTGGACTCTCAATAAATAGCACTGAACAACTGGTAATAACTTTGCACCAAACCACATATGTGACAACTAATGTGGCTAATATTAGCTTGTGACAGCTAATATTTTTATTGCTGCTGCACTGTGGCTGTAAAATGTATTATATAGTATGTCAAAAGTCAAAGTCAACTTTATTGTCAGATCTGCAATATGTACAGTGCAGGACATACACAGGACCGAAATTGCGTTTCTCTCAGTCCCTCGGTGCAACAGTAAACATCTAAACATTGAAACACTGAAACATATAATAATAGACATAAGCATAAAAATAGTAAAACTAACACTGTCCTGAGTTTGTTTTTTTTTTTTTTTTTTTTTTTTTTTTTTTTTTTTTTGCATAGTGGTATAAAAAAAGAGTATAAAAAGTATAACTAAAATAAACTAAAGGTTTCTAGCATTGACATTTGCAAAGTGGCAAAGCAGCGTATGAGTCAATGTACACAGTATATGTATGAGGTAGTAGTTGATGTTGTTGTAGAGGCAAAAAGTGGCATATGCAGTAAGGCACATTGGGCATCCCTAAATAAGACCGTTCAGAGCACACTGTATATGTACCAGCAGTGGTGTAGATATTAGAGTAGTGTAAATAAATGTAAACAGTAGTAATTACATGTAAGCAGTAGTAATAAAAGTAAACAGTATTAATAAATGTAAACAGAGAATGTAAACAGTATTATGATTATAGGCAGTGATGTAATACAGACATTAGTGCAAGTATGAGAAGTAGTGCAAACTGTATGAGCACATGACCGAGAGTTTAGTGAAAACCCGTTTGGTGACACAGAGTCTAGTGTTAAAAACTTTGTGTTGAGTGATAATATGTGAGAAAGTTTTAGTGTTAAGGCAGTTCAAATGGGAGGGGAGGCAGAGCAGGCAGAGTGTTTAGCATTCTGACTGCCTGATGAACAGAGCTGTCTCTCAGTCTGCTGGTTCGAGCCTGGAGACTCCTCAGTCTCCTTCCTGATGGCAGCAGTCTGAAGCAGCTGTGTAGTGGGTGTGTGGGAT